>WYDI02030784.1:0-97782 GCA_009867235.2 Psittacus erithacus
CACCAAGCTGTGTGGCTCGGTTGATACGCTGGAGGGAAGGAATGCCATCCAGAGGGACCTTGACACGCTTGTGAGGTAGGCAGATGCCAATCTTATGAAGTTTAACCATGCCAAGTGCAAGGTCCTACACCTGGGTCCGAGCAATCCCAGGCACAGCTGCAGGTTGGGCAGAGAAGAGATTCAGAGCAGCCCTACAGAGAAGGACTTGGAGGTGTTGATTGATGAGAAACTTAACATGAGCCAGCTTCAGTGTGCGCTCGCAGCCCAGAAAGCGAACCGTATCCTGGGCTGCATCAAAAGGAGCATGACCAGCAGGTCGAAGGAGGTGATCCTGCTCCTCTATTCTGCTCTTGTGAGACCTCACTTGGAGTATTGTGTACAGTTCTGGTGTCCTCAACATAAAAAGGGCATGGAACTGTTGGAACAAGTTCAGAGGAGGGCCATGAGGATGATCAGGGGACTGGAGCACCTCCCTTATGAAGACAGGCTGAGAAAGTTGGGGCTGTTCAGCTTGGAGAAGAGAAGGCTGTGTGGAGACCTCATAGCAGCCTTCCAGCATCTGAAGGGGGCTTATAAGGATGCTGGGGAGGGACTCTTCGTTAGGGACTGTAGTGACAGGACAAGGGGTAATGGGTTCAAACTTAAACAGGGAAAGTTTAGATTGGATATAAGGAAGAAGTCCTTTACTGTAAGGGTGGTGAAGCACTGGAATGGGTTGCTCAGGGAAGTTGTGAATGCTCCATCCCTGGTGGTGTTCAAGGCCAGGTTGGATGGAGCCTTGGGTGACATGGTTTAGTGTGAGGTGTCCCTGCCCATGTCAGGAGGGTTGGAACTAGATGATCTTAAGGTCCTTTCCAACCCTAACTATTCTATGATTCTATTCTAAGATAACTCTCCCATGTGCAATAGTAGCTTCAGTTATTTTGAACAGCATCAATTTGGTCTAAGAGATTGACAGCCATCTTCTGTTTCACAGTGGGGACTGCAGGAGACAAGATAGTCAACACCAGTCTGCACAAAAATTATAGTTGGTAAATATTGGCATGAACGTAACTCAGAGAACAAGTTCTCAGGTTCAGGTGGGGACATTTATTGTGTTACTGGGTCTGCTATCCTGTTCAACAAGACTCCCATCCTGCAAGCACGCTGACCTCAGTGGAGATGACATTATTTAGAGTTCTATGTCGTGGTCTAAGGCAGGACAGCCTCCTTCTGTTTTTTCACAGTTTAGATCAGCATAAGGTGACTATGAATCCCCACCTTCAGGTGCAGGGAGGTTGCTGAGTCTATAAAATGCTTCAGATCCGAGTCCTAGCAATCTGGCAGCAATCAACAGCCCAAAGTCACTTGCAAATCATGCTTGGGCACTGCATTAAATATGTGGCTTTCAGTTAGCAATGCATGGACAGTTCTCTCTGTGCTCAGTTTCAATTTTTCACTGTTTCCCTGTGGCCCTTGAACCTGAACATGCACCAGCCCACCAGCCGAGTGGAGAGACTGGATTTTACCCTGTGCCTGAGCTCCTGACTGCCTGCTCATTTTTCAGTCAACCAAAACTGTTCCTGAGAGATAGAAGAGACTCCTTAAAAGATTTAATAGCCTAGAGAGAGGACCATTGTAGCAAAGCTCACCTACCCCTTCATCTGGCCTGCACTAACTGGGGTAAGGTGGGAAGAGAGAGGCAGAGGCTGGAATCACAATGTTTCGCTGCATTGACTCATAGGAAAAGCAGCTCCTTGCAGGCCAGCCCCAGCCTCTCCACCACCTAAGGAACACAGGAGGGAATCCAGCCCCTTCATGCCCATTACACACATGCTACATAATACAGCAACTTCTGACATGAAACTTGTCTCCCTGAATGATTGTGTTTGGATGTATTAGCACAGCGCTGGCCAGAGTGCAACTGCTGCCAAGTCCTCGCCCTCTCCTTCCACCATGCAGCCTCCGACAAAACTAATGTTAGTGCTGTTGTAAGTAGGATATCTTAATGCAGCACACACAAAGACAGGATCCCTTTAAATTCTGGTTTATGTCTTCAGTGAGAAGCTTGGCAGCTGTAAAAATATATTTTGGTCTGGTCACTAAGCTAAAGATTTTTTTTTTCCTCTAATTTCATACACAGTTATTAAAAGAGCAGGGACTTTTGGCAGTGACATTGCGCAGTTGTGTCAGCTAATCCCTTCCCCCTACACAAGTTAAAAAATGATTAATTAAAATCCATCCCAGCTTGTATGATTAATATATTTAAACAGTTTGAGAATGGACATGCTTTTCATTGTTGTCTGCTTCACAATGTGATGCTTCATCAAAATGAAAGAAAGTGGAATGTTAACAGGACTAGGTTGTTAATGACTTACATCTGAGCCCCCCCAGGCTACAAGCATGAGCATCTGGAAGTGACAAACAGATTTTTACAAGGCATTACACCAAATCTATCCAGTATTAGTGCCTGGATATATCAGTGTGTCTACATCAGCTCTTTATTTTCAGTTTAACACAGTGCTCTTCATTTACTGCCTTACACTACTGGGCGAGTATTGCTCAGCACTGTTGGACAGCTTGTACCATTTGATCCTGGGGCAATTTCATCATTAGCACCGAGAGTCTCATCCCCTGATTACTTTCTCACTAATGAGTACATAAGCCACTTCTTAGGACTGGGTTAGGGAAGTGAAGCAAATGCTTCCAATTCTGCTGGTTTGCAGCTTTTAAGGGAGCACACAAATATAAAATGTTTTCTGGTATCTGAGCACCTATCTGGTTTGATGCTGATAATTCTAGTGCTGTTCTTTCTTAAGTGATAGTACGAACAACTGTCTGAAAGGCAGGATCAGAACAGAGGTCTGGGAGATGTTGCGTGCTTTAGGTGCGTGAGAACGTGGTTGGAGAGAGCAATGTAATGCTCACGGTTGGGTTAAAAAAGGGTGTGCATTTAGAGCTCTAGTTTGCAGTGGGGTGTGCAGAAGGAAGGTTGCATAGACTAACTGGAAGTTGGGGTATAGAAAATAGGAAGATGAATGGCTATCCTAGAAATCAAAGTGGGCTGCTGCTGCCATCACTGATGGTGTTGTGGACACTGTGTTTGGGACTCCTGCATTTGTCTAAATGCTCACAGAATCATAAGCTCATTTAGGTTGAAAAAGACCTTTGAGATCATCGAGTCCAGCCATAAACTTAACACCACCAAGTCCCCCACTAAGTCATGTCCCTAAGTGCCACATCTACACATCTTTTAAATACCTCCAGGAATGGTGGCTCAAACACTTCCCTGGGCGGCTGATTCCAGTGCTTGATGATCCTTTCAGTGAAGAAATGTTTCCTAGTATCGAATGTAAACCACCCCCGGTGCAGCTTGAGGCCATTCCCTCTTGTTCTGTCACTCTTATTACTTGGGAGAAGAGACCAACCACCTCCTTGCTCCATTCTCCTTTCAGGTAGTTGTAGAGAGCACTTACAGAAGCAGTTTTGATGCAGAGCATAAGCCAACTTAACCTTGGTGACATCTCCAAGCTAGATGAACCATTGTCCTGGTCATTGTTCATTTTCATTTGCAGAGCCTCATACCTGTTATTCAAGGGCACCTGGAAAGGTGGGGTAGTCAAGGAGGAGACAAGCCTGGTCAGGAACTTGTCACCATTCTCCCCTATCCCTTAAGTCACTGCATTGAGCCAGGTGGGGAAAAGATAGGGAATCCTCCATAACATGCATCCTGTCTGCCTCACAGGCCTCTCCCAGGGAAGGTAGGGTGATGTTCCAGTAGGCCATGTCCCTCTCAGACTCTTTCCTTGTTACAGAGCTATCTGGCTGTCCTAGCCATGCTCAGTGTAGCACTGACAGCCTGACCTTGTCATTAACAAAGGTATTTCTGTGGATTTAAATGGGCTTTTTTAGGCATATCTAGAACTAGAAAAGGCTTTAGGAACCCAAAATGAAACTTTAGCACCTTCCTCTCAAAACTTAGACCCAGCACGGGCAGCTTTCTGCACAGAGTGTGCAAATTTACTCACATTTGTGCTTCAGGGTGTGCCCAGCAGTGCCTTGGTCTTGATGGGACTGTGCTGCTCAGTGCCTGCCTTGTAGTTAAGCCCTATCATGACCACAGATGTGGCATTTTTCTACATATTGCACACAAATGACTCGATTCATTCAGCAATCTCTGAGCAAGCCCACTGAATGATGCTGTATATGAAATGCTGTGGTCAGTGTGGCTTTCCATCAGAGCCCAGAGGGTGACAGCAGTGGCATGACTCCTGCTTTAGCAACTGCTGTATTCCTCTGCATACAGGGGATCTGATTTCAGGAGCTGGAGAGAAGGTCAGGCAAATATGTCTCCCCTCCAAGTGTCACACTCACTGGGCTGTCCTGACAGAGTAAGATCATTCCCAGCCTTTCAGCTAAGCCTATTGCACATGACTTCCAGCAATGAAAGATGCATTTAGCTGGAGCCAGTGAGGGCACAATTCATATCCCAGCTGTGAGACCAGTCATCATTAGAGAGGCAAGTATCCATCCCTTGGGCAAAGAAGAAAACAGATCCCTTCTCAGTAGGTGCCTTAAGCACTGGGTGCTTACACGGTCAGAATCTCCTGTGCAGCCATTTCTGATTAAAGAGGTGGCCCTAACCTGGTCCTTCTAAAGAAAAGGGATTGCCACCTGATTTCAGGGGAGTTCCAGGTTTTTAAATAAATAAATAAATACTGATTTAAAAACAAAACAGAACAAAAAACACTAAAACACCAAAACAAAAAACTAATGCTTAGCTTTTTTGATCTGATTGATATCAGATGTATGACATCCCATATTAAAATGTGTAACTCTAAGTTTCCCTTTCCTGACTTCTTGTGGTTTGAACTACAAGATGATAGAGGGATGGCTGGGTTTTTGAGGAAGCTTTCTTTTTTAAATATATGTATTAAAGAAAGAATGTTAGTACGTTATTATAGCATTAAGGATATGAGCACTCAAAAGTCATGGATTGTTTCTGTATAATAAAGTATGCTGTGTCATAGCAGGAACCTTTTCTTCCTCCCCCTTCCTCCCTGATTGACATTAGTTGTCAACTTTAGGTTAGTGGCATTCTTAAAAAAACTGCGATACAGACAAGTATGTGAACATGTACATACCAGCAGAAGAAGCTAAATAGCTGAATATTCTCACTATTATCACTGGGTACTTCCGAGTAATCTGAAGAATCATCATTGAATTGAAGGATGTTTCTTGATATGCCAGCATGTGAACGCATGGGAATGTTGGGGCGCTTGAAATAGAAAGGATGACTATTCTGCAGCTTGGACAGCTAGTCTAGACAGCTGGAGGCTGTAGATCAACATTTAGCTCTGTTTGTTGTTCTTCAGAAAAGACAAATGTCTTCCACTCATATTTTTCCCTTTTAATATCCAGCCATTTGATACCACAAAAAAAGTACTATTCAGAACAGTATCTCTGCAAACAAGAGATAAGGCAAACACCAAGCCAAGAAGCTCTAGCGATACTGATGTCTTCCGATCAGAAAGAGAAAACTAGGCCAGAGGCAAGAAAATCTGTCTTGTCTTTCCACCGCATGACATTCAGAGAAATAAATGAATCTGGACATTTTAATGTCATCAGGATTTTAGGTTTTGAGCATTTGATGCAGGATGTGCTCTCAATGAATGAAGAAAACTGAATAGCTCTACAAGATGAAGCTCTCTTTAGACTCACACAAATAAGTGTGCTAGTAATCAATGCATCATTGTGTTTAGAATGGACTTGAAAAGAAAGCAGCAGTTGCAGTCATTATTGCAAAAAAAATGTGGTCATTTGAAAGCAAGGGGTGGGATTTTGATGAAATTCATTTGTTGACTTACCTGAATTTTATCCCAAGTAAACTGTCTGAAGTATGGACTCTGAAGAATAGTGCAGGATTGCTCATTCTAACAAGGATTTTGGCATTACAATGAGTTCTTAATGTTCAGCATCTAGGACCCCTGGAATTTGTAAATAAACATCTATTGCCCTCCAAAATTTCAAACCCTTGCTTACCTTGGCCTAGATACAAAACTTTTATCTACAGTGTTTCCCACTCATGTGCACACACATGTACTACAGAAGTCTTCTCATTTTGTGGCTGTAGGGTGAAGGTCACTTGAATTTTCTATTAATTGAAGATGAATCTTGAAGTTATGAGTATGGTTAGATTTATCAGTCAGTCCTGTTCCAAGTGAAGTCTGAGGGCTGCCTGTTTCTCTTTTCCCTGGAGCTGGATTTGACTCTCAGGCGCTTGTACTCCACACCTTGCCTATGGACCTCCTTATGTGGGTACAAAACGGCCCTTGCCACCAGGAGCAGAGTTTAATCTTGGTTGACCAGGTTTAATCTTGACACTGTGGGATGGCAGAGTACAAGAAATTAGATCAGTCATATACTAGAACAGATTCTGTGCTTTGCTTTGTGGTCTGTCTACAGATACTTAACTTCCTGACATTGCTCAAAGTTTGTCCTGACCTGAGAAAACAGGTAGCTTAGCTAGTGACCTCCTTTGCATAGGCTAGAGGATGCCACATCCACTTTGATTTTTGTAATTACTTACTTTATTTGGTATTAAAGCAATATCATAGAGTGCATGCCTATGGAGCATACTTGGAAGCAAGCATACAGCATTCATGTGCATGAGACAGTGGGACCACTGTTAAAAATATGAAAAACCTGTATCAGAATAAAAATGCAAGGTTCACCTAGAAATCCTCTGAACGCCAAGATTCTGCTGCAGAGCAGTCAGGCAGGTAAGATGTAGAATTCAGCTGGTCTGATTAGGAGGCTTCCATCTCTTGCATGCTTTGAGAGATTGCAGGGGAGAGGGTGCAGAGGCAGGGTCTATATAGGTCAGTTTTGTAATGAAACTCTGAGACTTTAGATTGTCCTCCACATGAGATTTATTTTTATAAATGCTGTAAGCAATTCCCATCTATCATCACAGAGGATGCTAATGACATCAGAGCTGCAGATTCTGGAGGTGTCACTTGGGACTGCTGAACTCCACAACCAGTTTCCTTACCCAAAATGAGCCTGGGGCTTGTGGTAAGCAATGATAGTGACAATGGCACTTGTTGCTGGCTTTATCAATAGGTTTCTCCACTGGCTTAAATCCTTAGGCTGCAGACAAAGGTAGCAAGGCAGCACTTTTGCTGTGTACCATCTTTGCTCTACATTCTAGGCTTTCCTACAGAAAACATGCTTAATTGCGTATTTCGTCCAAATGAGCAGAAAGCAAAATAAGGAAAGCACAGGAATAAAGAAAAGCAGCAGCCATACACCACTGACCCATAGTGGCTGTGACAGAACCCGCAGTAGCTCACATCACAGTCTGAAGGGTGGATTCTGTGGCAAAGAGAAAACTAGCCTCTGTGTTATAGATCAGAATAAACCTGTAACTATTCCTGTCACCTTTCTGGAGAGGTACAGCCAGCTGCTCACACCATTTGCATCCAGCCCAACATGTTATGCCAAATGCCAGTCAATGGTAAAGTCAAGTGATATTGTTGAACAACTACAAGGAGCCCATTGTCCCCTTGGCCACTTCCAGATCAGCAACTGAGCAGGCTCTTAAATGCCTAGGAATCATTAGCTGAGTGAACCCAGGCTGGAGACCTTTGCAGCAGGTGGTGCCACCTGTGATTGCCTAATCCTATGCCAAGAAGGCAGCCACCACCCAGTTGTAGAGGCGGTTGGGCACTTCGTGCAGATGAGTCAGAGCCATGAACAAGCAAGTTGAAGCCCTGGCTCAAAGCAGAGAGTTTACATGCTGGAGTGGTGCCTCTCTGACAATTGTATTAATGTCAGGGTAAAACAGATGCAAAGATCCCATCCTGTTAGTTCTCTTTTGGGGGAATACAGTTGAGATGCTTGCTGGCAGTCTGGTTAGCTAGTGAGTAGCTGAAGTTTGTTTGTATAGACGTGATATGCTCAGTTTTGCACGCTCCCTACTAAGTCATCCTCAGCAAAGACTCCATTCCAGCTTCCATACATAGACTGACCTTCAAAGGAGGCTTCCTTTGAGAAAGTTCACAGTGCAAACCATCTAGAAAACAGTGGCACCAGACACAAGTACTTTCAAGAGGAAGCACTTTTTAGCAGCCTTACCTATGTGTGTATCTAGTTCAAACCAACTCTTTAATAGCTTCCTGAGTTATGACCTGAACACTAAAAATGCATAGTAAGGCGCAAATGCCAAATGGCTTAGGCAGTACTACACTCTTTGAGTGAATTAAATGATTAGAAATTGATAGAAAAGGTGTTTTTATTTAGCAGTTGCCAAGAACTAGTAGGAGTCTGGACATCAGCATCTCAAATAATGAGGCTTTTAAATGGTGCTACAGATTCTCCTAGTAGTGGTAGGTACATTGATTCATTAAGGCCAAAGTAAGAAAAGGTGTAGTTTTAAGTAACTGGCAATAACTTCTATATACATTTGAAGAGCACAGTGAAAGAGTCCCTCTGGAGGAATTAAACAAAGGATTCCCCATACTGGATATTAGGATTTGTTCCTCTCATTTAACAGTATCCAGCACAGGGAGGTCTGTGTACAACTTCTGAAGGCTCAACAAAAGATAACTGAGAAAAGCAAGCTATTCTCATGACTTCAATTTGCTGGAGTCTCCACTTCCACTGGGAAAAACTTAGATAAGCTTTTGAAAACCACTACTCTCATCCAGGAGAAAACAGAAGACTTTAGATGGGTAAGAAAGAGCTTTTCCATCCTGCCAAGTTTTTTCAAGCTTCCACAAATTTCCCTCATTCATGTTGAGCTGAAACTGAGACCTTTTGAAATGTTGCATGTCAAAAAAGAAAGCCAGACCCCAAAATAATCAACAGGTCTGAAATTAAGGCTGTCAGCTGGGACATGGGAGGCCCATGTTCCCACCCCACTTGGGAGTCTAGGTTCCCCAGTAGTTCTTGGCTGACAACCTAGCGAGGAGCTTGGTTTTTCAAAGCAATGAATGCTCCCTCAGAGCTGGCCTCTAGGTTCCCAGCTCCTCTGCAAGTTGCCAAAAAAATCTGGGATTTTAGAGCATTGGCTCTGCAAATGGAGCTGCAAGGAGATGGTAGTCTTTGCACCCAATTGTCCTTAAGAAATGTGGTTATAAATGAAGTCAGCTCTTAGACATGCATCCATCTGTGATTCCTGGGGTAGAAAAGGGGGTACTGTATAAAAAAGAAAAGTCAGCAAAATGTTCTGATCACTTGGAAACCATTTCTGTCTTTAAGACATAGCAGGTTTGAAAGGATTGGTTATTCAGTGGCTTTATTGCTTGCCTTTCACTTCATGGTAGAAAATATTGATGGTGTCCAAGAGAAAACAGGGGAAATAGTAGGGTCTGAATTTATGTGACAGTGAGAAAAGAAAAGAAAAAAAACATGCAGCTCATTTGTTTAATGGGATTTCAGTGAGAAAAGTGAACATCTAAATCAGATGTATGCATTTTACTCTGTACTGGGATATGCACCTGCAAAAAACGTTCTCAGGGGTGCAGATGTCATGGATGGGGATATGGTATATTGTTTCCCAATGGTTTGGCACATCTTCACTTCAAGGCCTACACCTTTTAATCATCATTAATGAAAGCGCAGGCCTTCACCAGGGCCACATAGGCTCAAAGGGAAGATAGAGGAAATCCTTTGATATTCAAATTATTCAAGAATAAATAAAATAGGTTTTGTTAAATTAATGATGACTTATGAATAGAAATGATACTAGTTAGCATCTCTGGAGGCCTGTGGTAGTAGTAAAACCGGTATCACAAAAGGGTAAGAATTAAAAAGTCTCAGCTAGCTCCTCCAAGATGTTACAAGGTTGAAAGAGGCCATTAACATGGACTGCAAGCACAGACCATGCTGCCAAGCATTGTCATAATGAAACCAGCAAATACCCAGAGAATTTGCTTAACAAATAACCATGCAAAGTGAGTTGCTTTATTTGGGATTTTGTTCCCTGCTAATTCTCCCCCCACTGTCCTGCCTGCCCTCTGACCACCACAGTGGTGATTCAGTTGGCTTGGGTAGGCTGTGCTGCCATCAACCCTCCCTTGAGTCTCGGAGGCCAGGCCAGGCTGTCCACTAATGTGAGCCATGGTGGTGCTGCAGTATGGGAAACCTTAGACAACTCTGGCATTGCCGCTTCCCATTTTCCTCCCTCTGACCTGATGAGGTACCAAAGCCTCAGCCTCAGCCATTCCAGAGCCTCATCATTTTAAGACATCCTGTGTGGCTTTCAGACACACAGTCCACCTTTTCCAGACCATGACCAGTATTCCCTTCCATAGATTGACTAGTCATGGCTCCCTCTCCTCAGTCAGGCAGAAGTCCCAGGGAGCTAGGCACCCATCAGTGAGTTCAAGGGAAGTTCATCCCATCTGAGTTTTCCCCTATTCCACGTCCTGTCAGTGAGTCCAGGCTTCATTTAGTCCTAATCCATCCCAGTTGCACACATGGCTAAGAGGGCTTTTAGATTTCAATATCTGGGCTTCAACATTGCCACATGACTTTCCCATTAAGGAGTCATGGAGAAAGTCCAGCTTGTCTGCTGGGAAGGCTTGGCCTTTTGCTGGCTGCTCCCTGGCAGAGCGGGGCATGCCGGGGCTTGACTTCCTTGGAAACCCTGGCCCTCCTCAGGCTCAGCGGGGTGAAATAAGGACAGTTTGCTTTATCTTTAAATTTCCTTGTTTTCCTGGGTACCAGCCAGACCCTTTGTTTTTTTAAATATAGTTGTTTGTGGTTTAATTTCCTTTGGGTTTATGGTTTGTTGGGTTGGTTTTTTTTTTAGTATTATTATACCAGTAAAAACTCAGCTTCTCACTGGAATAGTATAAGAGGGACAAGATGTAGTAGAAAAGCTCCATGAAACTAAATGGGTTTCCCATGGACAGAACAACTGTGAAATTCCTGTGTGACACCACTATAGGATAACCTGCCCTTAATGGTATTGGTGGCCTAACTTGTACAAGCAAGAGCCAGAGGAAACGAGCTGCCACAGTGGCTTCATCTCCCTTATTCTGCCAGACTCTGTTGAGGGTCCAGAAGGGGAATCATCCTGAGGATGCAGTCCTCAGACATGTCTAGGTGTGTTAATGCTTGCCTCCGATATTCTGCTAATTCCTGATGGTGAGGTCTTTCCTTGGAAAAGACCTTGCAAACAGACCATCAGAAATAAACCATGGGAATATCCAAAAGCCAACTCAGGCAGTGTTTTCCTAGGCAGCAGTGGAGGAGGCTTAGCCACCTTGTCCCACCCTTGCACCTTCTTCTGCGCTGTGCCAGTACAGCTGTTCACTACACTGTGTGATGAACCAGGCTGGGGAACTGCTGAAAAAGAACCATTTCTGTTTTCTGAATTCTCTTGCACTTGCATCAGTTTTCTCTGGAGTTTCCTGTGTAGCCACAGAGACAGCTACACAGGGCCAGACTGCGGCAAGCAGAAATAAATGCCAACAGGTGCAGGAGTGGGGGAAAAGAGCTGCTGAAGTTGGTTTGTGAAGTTTGCATGCTGAATGTTAGCCTCAGCCTTGTAAAGGATCTAATTTTCAGATGCACTCAGTGGCACACCAAATTAGCAGGCAAAGTCATTTTCCATTACACAAGAAAATAATCACAAAATAACCATTTGCACATGCCAATGTGTCAAAAATGCACATCAATGGCACCACTGCGCAAGTGACTTGTGCCCTGTTGAGCACAGATAGTTTTGAAAAAGACTGAAGTGTGAGATGCAGAAGTCAACTCTGATTATCTCAAGGGAAACCAAAGATAAGGACAAGAAAAGAAAATCTCTGACAAACAAACCTCATTATAGCATTCCTCTCAGTCATTCTAGTGTTTTACAAACGATGGCCCTGCACCACAACCCAAGAGAAGGCAAAAACTCCCATGGATCTCAAAGAGAAATGTTATAGGAGTTCAGTTTACAAGAACTATGCCAGAACAATATGAAAATCACTTTTCCCACCACTGAAATGCAGCCACCTCTAGCATGGGATCTGCCAGATTTTTAACAGTGCACAACTTGGGCCAGAGAAGACAGTTCCATTCCACAGCTGAGATTACTGTGCAAATAAGACATTATTATACAAAGAAGGAACACTATGCCCTCTGTATCGGCGCAGATGTGAAATAGAGAGGGAGCCCAAATCCCCCAGCTATGGGAGGGGAAGTTCCTCCAGTGACACTGAGATGCCAACCATCACAATTATGTTGCCAACAGACTTAATTGCAAGTCTCAAGGTAGCTGGTGGGATTGGGTTTGGGTTTGGTGGGGGCTAGGGCACAAGGTCCTGGGAGAAGCGGTTGTGCAAGAATCTCTGCTTTCTTTAGAAATAAGACGGACCTTCCTTATCGTTATGATTGCAGAGAAAAGTCTAAAAGCTCTACAGCCTGAGTGCTCTGAAACCAGAAGGGGCTTTTTTGTTATGCTCCTGAAAAGTGAGCAGAAAATAATACTAGAAACCCTCGCAGTTTCAGGGACCTTAATGAAAATTTGTTAAACTTTGTGTTGCAAGCTGACTAGTGTGGTTCCAGTCACAGTAAACTCCCAATTGACTCCCAATACAGAGTTTTATTGTTTCCCCTGCAATACGTGACAGAGCCTTCATACAATCCCCCTCCTATATAATGGCATATGCCCGTCACTCTGGAGTTTGGCCTTGGGAAGGTTTGCAGGTTTGTTCTGTGCTGAACCAAGGTGTTGCCACTGTGCAGACCCTTTCCCATAGGCCCGCTCCTTCTAGGAAAGAGGCCAAGTTACATTTAGAGGTGTTAGGATTTGAATCCTGGGGGGAAACTTGAGAGCAGAAAAGGGGGCCAGCCTTTGTGGATGGAACAGCATCCGGACAAAAAAAATTGCCAGGTATTGCTAAGAAAGAAAAAGCCTCAGTTTGGCAAGCTTCTGTCCTCTGGATGTCTGCGCCTCTTGTTAAATAAAGCTGTATTTCTTCACCCAGGGCAGTTAGTTACCTTTGCTTTTGTTTCCAGTTAGTACCAGATGGGTCCATATCTCTGAGCTCTGAAGGTCCCACAGTCTTCCAGGAGGTGTGTTCCCATTGCCACCCTCCTGCTGACAAGTACACAGGCTGCCTACCCCTTAATGGGTCCAGGCAGTGATGCAGCAACGCCCCTGCTCACCCAGGGCTGATCTGTGCCGGCTCAGGCTTTGTGATCCCCTCCCTGAAGGTGGGAGCAGAGAATTTCCAGTTCCAGTGAAGCAACATAATGTCGCACTCCTAAGATTTCAGCAGCAAGTAGCGCACATCATTCCTTTTCTCCTTTCATTTGCTCTTCTGCTTCTTCTCCCCCCTTTCTGCTCCTCTTTCCTCCTCGTCTATCAGATGCTGCTGCTCTTTATACTGGAATAAAATGCCTGTGAGTTTCAGCAGGCAGCGTATCATAAATTATGTGTCCCAAGAGATAAATTCTCCACTGGACTCATCCAGTGACCAGGCATTTTCTCAGTCCACCCTGTATTTTCTCAGTGTCTGTATGCAGTGATGTACATTTTCTGATAACTGCCTGCAAACACACAGATGCCCTTTAGGAGCTTAACCCTCAGTGCCGATATCCTATCTAGTTAGTATAGGCACCCAGTGAATCTGCATGTTCCTCACGGGAGCAATTTAAACTGCGTGCGAACCCATGGGGCACTGGGAGTGCTTTTTTAGTGGAAAAACGCATGCTTTCAAAGTCTCCCAGCCCAGATACCTAGAAAATCCCCTGGCCACTGGAAGAGTTGCTCAGACCACTGCAAAGTCATCATCCCCGTGCAGGAAATACGCATTTTTCTTGCTGGATGAGGGGAAAGGGGAACTGTGTGCCTTGGTCAGGATTAACCCTGCCTGCTCTGCCCTGGGCTTTGCAGGATGGAGGGCTTGGCAGGTCCCCTGGGCTGTGCATGCACTGTGCCTCCCAGAGCTGCTTGGGTTGTCTTCTCCTCCTGGTCCCCACAGCCCTTTCTCCCTGCTGCGGGTGGATAGCCTGAGTTTGAGAAACACTCCGCTTTTAGGGAATGGGATTGTGTATTCCCAAACACTGCTGCATCCGCGCCTCTCCATCCCAGCCAGCACTGGCCGGCAGGGCAGGGCACAGCTGCTTGCCTGTTGCCTGTGGTTCGCTTTTAACCAAACCTGCCAAGTTTAACAGAGACATTGCCCTGAGGTAGATGCAATACCCACACGAGCTCCCTGCCATGCAGTTTGCAAAAGGAAAGATGTATTCAGAAAAGACCAGATACTGCAGAGCTAAGATGGACAGAGGCTGCTTGCAGTGACTCAGTTTCTGTTCTTATGGTCTCTAAGTGCAAATATAACCAGGGGATTGCTCTGGGGCAAAAAAGCACACACAAGCAGCATAGCACATATGACTTCGAAGGGTCATTAGCACACAGTTGATAGTATCTTTTTCTGCAGTCAGGCTCATTGATGGGATAAATAGCTGGAACCAAGTCTCTTCTCCCAGTGTTTGCTTCCCCACACCTCCCAGGTTTCTTTGTTATAAATCAAAGATTCAGATGAGTCAAGGTTAATATTTGCCCAGCACTTCCGCTATATGAAGTGCCCATATAAATCACATAAGTATGAAAATTAGAAGGCAGCATGCTCTTGCCTTGTTTGAACACTTTATAACTTCTCGCTAGGAAGGTGGGAGAAGAAAGGTGACAGCCGGAGATATTTCTTATTTCCTAGGGATTTCTCCAGATTCCCTGACTTTTTTAACCTCCCTTTTCACAAGCTACATATCTATCTCATCCCTTCACATTTTGTCTTTTTGTCTTCTCCACTCACCCTTAAATTTACCAGTAAATGCTGGGTCAATTGCAAAGCTGTGGGGAAAGGTGTAAACTAGATAAGTGACTCGTTAATTGTCTCCAGGGGGGTTGGCTGTGCCCTGGGGAAAGCTGTCGCTTCTTCTTAAAAAGCTGGCAAGCAGAGGCCTGATTTCAGGTTTTCAGAGACATTCAATTTCCTTCGGGAGGAAATAGACAGTAGGAAACCAGGAGAGATGAGTCCTTGCTTGAATTTAATTATCGAGGAAACCATATTCCATCACTGGCATTCAGGAGGCTGTTTGTTTTTTTTCTCATCTCTGCAACACTGACTAAGCTGCGCTTTGTGGGCAGCCTCCCTGCGTTGGATTTGTTTTCTTTTGGCAGTCCCGATCCTGCTGGCTGACTAGGGAGCCTGGGCCCCTTTATTTGTACTAAAATGGCAGAGGGGGGAAGAGGGAGGGAAGAGAATTTGCATCAATGGTGAATCATGATAAACCCTCCCTGATTCTGCTTGCTGTTCTTGCCTTAT
Organism: Psittacus erithacus; assembly: GCA_009867235.2. Lineage (NCBI taxonomy): Eukaryota > Metazoa > Chordata > Aves > Psittaciformes > Psittacidae > Psittacus > Psittacus erithacus. The sequence goes on from WYDI02030784.1 coordinate 15,315, forward strand.
GCACATTGTCCTGCAAAACCTTATAGGGGGTAGGGGGAACTGAACCCCAATAAAGCCCTGAGTAGACCGGGCTTTGCCAAGCCACCATCCCTAAGCCCTGCTTGCTCCCACAGGTGGCTGCTGCCAGTTTTAGCTGAATCTAGGAGGTGGTCAGGCAGCCCGGAGGAGCTGGCAGAGCTGTGAGTGTTAAACACCCACCGACTTTTTTGTTGCAGGACTTGGTTGTTTCAGTCTTAGCTTCAAACCCATTCACCAGAGCTCAGTGCCAGGCAGAATCAGACCTATATTTGAAAAAGCAGTGTGTTCTGCCAGCGTTTCATGGGCAGGGTATACAGACTAAAAAGAAAAGGGAAATCCTGCAGTGGGGTGAAACGCAAAGAAAGGCTATTACCATAACATGTAGTAACAGGTTTTTGGGGGGTTTTGATTTTTGTTTTGAACGTTAAAAAAAACAGACTGAGCAAGCTGTTTACCACATGAAACAAAGCCGGACCGGGATATTTTCAGGCCACTAAACTTGGATTTCAGACAGCCAACTTGGATTGACATACTGGATGAGCTACAGCCGATTGGCATGGAGAAGTGAGCAAAATATGCATCTGTCCTGGTGCCAACTTCGGCTATGCTGCCGTTTTGTTTGGTGTCTAGAGAGCTGGTTTTCGTAATTAAACCAGCCTTCAAACCCTTTTTACATAAAGCTGAAGAAAAGAGGAACTGAAAGGGATTCCTCTCGAGCGTATGCACACTGCTCTAGCAACTCTTGCGCTGTTTTCCCTGCAGACTCTGAAAATGTTTCCTTTTTTTTTCATGATACTTCCCTAGTAATACACACACACACCCCAGCACGCACCGACGTGCAGCACCATGGTGGGTCAGGGGCAGAGAGGAGCCATCCCCATGAGCTAAGCCAGGGAAAGGTGTCCATCAGCTCTTCCCTGGGGAGTTTCATCCCCAAAATCACAGGAGCTCTCCCATCCTGTTTAGCAGCAGCAGCAGCAGGTCGCTGTACCTGCACACAGAACCACCAGGGGTGTTGCAGCCAAACTGGATGAATGGAGTATGAAATGCTTTGCTTTGTCCTAGGAAAGGTCTGGGCGTTGAGACTTGGTTGGTTGGGGGTTTCGGTGTCAGAGCCTGTAGTAGCTTTGGTTATATTTGCCTGATGGAGTATGAATTCAATCCTAAACATTATTCCTGCGACAGAGAATGCAGGTCTGGGCAGGGAAGGATTAAGCCACACTCAAAATTTTGTTGGGCAAATAGAATTATTTTAAATCAGGAACAGAAGTGTGAGAACTGTATTGTTAAAGCAGGCAAATGAGAAAACTACATATATATATATATACACATATATATGTATAGGTGCCATAAGTGTTAAAAGCATGAGCGGAAAGGCAGGGCAAGTAACTTGAGCCTGTGCCCGTGGAGGTGGGTGGGAGGTCGGGCAGTGCCCCCATTAGTAACCCTGAGGTGCTCCCAGAACCCTCTCCTACCTTGTAAGACCTGGAGAATGGCCAAGAGTTTTTGCTGCTTTAAAAAGTGTGCAAATCTAGCGTGATTGCACACTTTGTCATGCCGTGATGTTGGTTTAAGTCACAGCTGCTTAGGATTCAAGATTTTATTTGCTGTTGTTGCTGAGGTATTAAAAACCAATAGCAGTTATGACTGGGGCAGCAGAGAGGAGAAGGATTCCTTACTTTTATTGATTTTATATTCATTTTCTTTCTTTCTCATAAAAACTTGAAGCTAGCTTTTTTAATTCCTTAGAAAAACATTTGGTTAAAATAAACACGCTTTCAATAAAAGGCTGTAAAAAAAAAATCAAAGACTGGAAATTTAGGGTGTTAACTGCACTTTGTTTTTAAAAGGAAAGTAGAAAATTCTGAATGCCTTTTACACCACTAAAAACACATCAGTAAGTGGTATAATTCAGTCAAAACCATTTCCAGAAAAATTTTTCAGCCCTTCTACTATTTTAATATTGCAGATCCATAGCTGGGTAATTCACCATTTCAAATTACTAGAGTCCATGAAGAAAATTGTGCAGCAAAATAAAATCTCATTAAGTGCCTTTCGAAGGTGTTATTTGCATAGGAAACTGTTTTGTGAAAATCACTGGCTTTCTCCATGGTGTTGATTTCCCAGGAATTTGGTCACGAGGAATGCAGATTGGCTCACTGGGATGAAATAGAGTTAAAATCAGTTTGGAGGGTCAGCATTCACAGCAATCTGCAGAGCTACATGCTCTGCTCTGGAAGCTGGAATTTGCTTCATGCCATTTACAAAACTCCCTGTCATGGCTAACAGCAGTGACACCATGAACTGGCTTTCACACCAAGCGAGCTTGCTTCCCAGCAAATCATCCGCCTTTACCTTCCTCTCATAAGGGCAGACTTCTGAAAAGGGCTTTGCCCCCTTGCTTTCATAAATTTCACACCGCCACTTTCTCAGTACAGTGTAATTTTCCCGCTGGCACGTTTCCACCTCGGGACTTTTTTTCTCTCCCTACTCACACAGATCTCCTGCCAAACTTTGGCTCCTATCTCAACAGCTTTTGCTTCCTACCGCTGCAGCAAAATGGCAGCACTCTTTGTGGCAGATGACAGAAACATTTGCATTTTAGAGGACGATGTTGCAGCTAAGGCGCAGGAGCTTTGCAAAAATAATAACTCCTCAAATTTTTGGCAAGGCTTCAAGTTGCTGCTGTTGAAAAATCCTCTCTTCTGAAGCGAGGTGGGCTGCAGCCTCACTAAGGGCATCGTTTCTATAGGAGCATGACCTTTAAGCGAAGGGTTTTGAACATTGGGACTGCCATTATTTGGGGTGGGTTGTGCCGGGTGGTGGCTCAGAAGCCCAGCATGCACAAAGCAGTTGTGAGGTCAGATCCTTCTTGGTGGCTGGTCAGCTATGCTGGGAGCAGCCTTGCTACAGGCTTCCCCTGGCAGCTGCGCTAGGGCTCGCTCACACCCAGCTACAGCAGTGCAGAAGCCCAAACAGCCATCTAGCCTCAGCACTTCCAGCTCAGAAGGAATGAGAACTAGGACTAAGGTCAGTGGGGAACAAACAGGAAGGCAATGGGCACCCTGAAGCAGCAATGGGTTCGCTGCAGAGTTAGCCCACATGTTATGGTTACTCCAGCAACTCTGCAGAGTCACGTGCAAGCACCAGTCCCCATATGGTGTTTCATTAACAGCTATGTATTGCCAAGACAGCATTTGTTTTGTGCTGCTGGGAACTGAGGTGCTCCCCTGAATGACTTGCAGAAGGGTTGGAGGGAAGTGGTGAGGGAACAGGGAGACATAGTGAGAAGTACCTTCAGCCTTTCTGGCTGGAGGATTATCAGCATTCAACTGACCACTTTGGTCATCTCAAGGAAGTAGACACACTGCTAGTCAGTGTGAAGGGCAAATACGGACCATAAGTCATCTCAGCTTGGTTGGCAAAGCTGTGAGTGGAGAGGGAAATGATCTTACAGCATCGTCTAGATTAAAGCCTAAGATGACACCAAGGAAGATTTGCCAGAATACCTGTGCTCGTTCTCCCAGAGACACTGTGTTTCTCACAGGCAGGAGTACCCTTAGGCAGAGAGCCCTCCTGCACAGCCCTGGCTGTGGCCGACGGTTTCCCAGCCACAGCTTGACCTCATGACTGTCTATGAGATCTGAAGCATTTGCAGCTGGCCTTCCAAATGAAGGTTTAATTTAAAACCAGAAGACTCCTTCCTGTTTCTGGCTTCTTTCCTTTGAATCCCCACTCAATCTGAAACCCCAGCTCCCAGCCCAGCAGGCACAATGGCTGCGAGCAAACCCATGGGGCATTTGCCTTTGTCCGTGACTCCCCTGCAGCTGTCCCTGGGCCACTGCTGCTCAATTAGCCCTTTGTCCTTGGTCAGGGGACAGCAGAGCAATCAGGGCAGAAGGTAGAACAGAGAGGGGAGAACTAAAAGAGAGAGAACCCATGTATCCAGACATAAGTGCCGTGGGACAGCTGGCTTCCTTAGGTCTGCACCTCCCAGAAATGCTGCTGCCATAAGCTTTGGTTAGCTCCACTGATACAGGGGTAATCATGGTTTCACCACTATTTTCCTCATCAACTTGGCAGAAGCTAAATCAGCAAAAGCATTGCATTTTTGGTAAATTATGCATTTCTAGTCAGTATGCTTACTATTATACCTAGGAATGTAGATTCATCCAGTGACACAGTCAATGTTGTGGAGGCTTCAGTCATACAGTGTATGGGCTGTATGTGCATGTACAGGGCTTTTTTTTCTGCATTTGTATATGGGATAAAAAGATGATGTCCCATGTCTTGAGCTCCTCTGCTTCACAGTATTACAAATCAGAGATTATAATATTGGATCCCTTAACAGCTGAGCCACAAAGTATCTCTGCCACTACATTTCTCCTTGCTTCAGAGGAAAACATTTCCCTACCTAAAAATATGTGAAAATAAACCATTGTGGTGCGTTCATCTTGAGCACAGTAGAAATTAATGGACTTGTGTACTTTTAAGAATTAGGTATTAGTTGGGGCTTTCTTCCACAGGAAATATACTTATGCTCATTTTTTGTGTGTATGGTGGGATGTGCAAACTGAAGTTTCTGTGTGCATAATAGCTGCCTGCATGGGGCTTCTCACTAAACATTTTGCTCACAGAAAGACCAGTTTATGCATAAAGTAGCCCAGAGATAACACAGTTCACATAGTAAGGACCATTTATGTTCCCTCAGCAATCCTTTGGCTGGCATACTTGAAAATATCAGGCGTCTCAAAATCAATAGCACCTCTTGGCACTCAGAAGTCCCGAACCCAACCAAAACTTTTTTCTTTGATGATCAGTTGGACAATTCTAAACTTGTGGGAAATGTTTTGATGCCTTGCCAGGAACAGATAGTTTTTCTTTACTGGCTGATTTCTTTGATATTGTATTGGGATATCAAGAACTTTTTTCTCTGGAGGGCTTTGAGAAAAACAGGTCTTGTTCTTGGACTCTCACAATATGTCCTGCAGGGATTAAAATAAAACTTGTTTATAATCTATTGCTTCCTGCATTGAAGAGGCTTGCAGAGTCTGCCAGAAAACACTGTACTTTGTTGCTATTGCCACTGTGGCTTTTTACATAGCAATTTCACCTAAGGCCAGTCAGCAGAATCAATAGCCATGATTAATGGCAAATTATTGAGAGAGTTATCTCAGGATTAACTTATTCCTGCGTGCAGGACTAGTTCTTATTAGCAACATTTAAGATGAGCTAGTTGTTGACAGAAAGAGTATTTTGCTGCTCTGATTTTCACTAAGTTACCACTTTTTCCTATATGCACAAAGCCCCAAAACTATTCAGTTTTAGCAATCTGAAGTAAGTCAGCTGATGGTAGCAGACAGCAAACTTGTTTACAGGTTCAATGTCCCGTTATCTGAAAGGATAACACAAGTAGTCCAAACCCATTAGATGAATCAGCAATATGAAATCAACTTTGCTAGAACCAGCAACAAAGAAGCAATTCACAACAGATCAGTGTAGATATGCCCAGGGGCTTTGAACTTAAACAAATAATAGCAGCTGTAAAATATATTTTTTTTAAATTAAAAATTCCCAATTTCTTCCAACACACCAGTAGGTCCACCATAATTTTTCCCCTTTCTGTGAAAGAGTAGTCCTGGAATCAATTTTGGATGATATGAACCATAATTGTTAAAACCCTGAAGTGACTGTTCACATCTGTATGACTTCACTTCACTTGAAAGGGCTAGAAATGCAAATGAATTAATTTGCAGGATGAGCTTGATGCAGAAAAATGTTGTTTACTTCATTATGTTTTGAACAGCCCATGGTTACCCCCTGCTTTGAAAAAAGAAGGCAAAAGCCATATGACACCAGAAAAAAATTTCAAGACCTTTTAGCAGCTACTGAAATTAACCTGATGAACCCAGCTCTTGCCACAGGCAAGGTAAACAAATTGACCCTATGACTTACACATAGCTTTGCTTTGCCTGTAAGTGGAGGATCACTGGCGTCAGGGGTTTCAACAAGAAAACTGAAGCTCTGTTTGCTCGCACAACAGTTCTCTTCAAAAGTGAAGGACAAAATAAAATGGCATAAGCAGTCAGTACAGTCAGGGCATTTCCATTTTAATGTTGAAGCCTGCCTAAGTCACTTTGACTTTGTCTCTACAGCAGAATTTGTCTGGGCATGGCATTCTTGAGTTTAAGCCTCCAAAGTCAAGTGGTGCTTAAGTTTAATTGCATGGTTGTGCCAATAACAGGGTTGCGTTAGGTGACGGGCATTTCTGTGAGGGCGCATCCCATGGCCCTGAGCATTGTACTGAGGTATTTTCTAAGTTATTGTGGGATACTTGCCTTTCCCCTTAATCTATCTGCAAAAGAGTGATAAAACAGGAAGCTCTGGTGTGATGTGTCCTTACTTCCAGTGAGTACCCAATTGCTCAAGCTGCTTACCTTCATCCATCTCTCCAGACAGGAGCACTGGGTATGTGATGATAGAGGTGAAGTGGAGGCTACTTCAGCCCTACCTTGTAACCTTGAGAAGGCAATGGTAGGCCTTGCCTAGCAGCTCAAGCAGGCTGAGTAATGGCAGAGCAAAGACACTTGGCATAGGTTTTACCATCTGCAGACACCCCAGTGCTGACTCGTTATGGACCAGAACAGCGTGCACGAAACAGTAGGACTGTATCAGCCTGCACCCTTGGATTGATCAGCTGTGGCTCCAGAAGTATGGGGAGTATGCCTTAACCCTTCAGCCCAGGACACCGCAGGGGAATGAGGGATCAGTTCAAGGAGGCTGCCATTGCCCATGAGAATTTGGCTATCCTAGAGTGGCCGTGGTTGGTGGCTAAGCTGTCTGGTGTTGGCAAGCTGCCTCTTCTTGCGTAGTCATGATGACCTGTGAGGCAGCTATTGCAATGGTTTATTGGCAGGGCGTGTTGCTGAATTAACAGCAGGCATAGAAAGAATATGGTCCTGAAGTGTACTGGAGCAGCTGACAGCACTAGTGTGTCCAACATTTGTCTTCCACCAGCTCTCAAAGTATGTGTGAAACAGAAAGGACAATACTGGTTCATTATTGCATGCCTAACCCTCACCCCAGCAGAGATCCACAAAAATTCATAATGCAAGGTTCTCTAGTAAACAGTGGGATTTCAGAATATTCTGTCATTTATTTAGTCATGCAAGAGAAGATTTATCTCTCCTCTAGGCTGTAACTGTCTCCATCTGTTGCTGTTCTAACTGTCCTGATTCCTGAAGCAGCACCTTGAACTAGAAGTCAGGTTTGACTGCACCCTAAAGGGAGGTGTGACCTGTACCTATGTAAATTAATAAATGTAAACCATATAAATTGCAACATGGCTATAGACAGTACATTCAGCCAGCTGAAAAGGTGTTCCTGCTGTCTTTCCTGGGATCCGTCTTGCCTTTCGTGTGTGAAGTTTATTGCCACATGCTACATATCACATCCATGGTGGCAAGGGAGGGAGCACTTCCTGCAGCGATGATCTGAATATTATGCTGTTTCACAGATCTACTGCAGGCATCTGGCAAATGCACTTTCCTCACCAGGGACCTATTCAAAGGGAGCAGGAAAGCCTAGGGTTATTTGTTCTTTCTTCTGCTTTTCTTTTGGAGAAAAATGTGAGCAGCACAGTTTGCCTGTGACTACTATTGTGAGGTTATGTGTAAAGCTTTGGTATCATCTTCCCATCCTTCCAAGCACACAACCCCCTGTAAGAAGGTGATTAATTCAGAACAAATACCAGCACGTCCAGCCCAGATCCCACCATATGGAGAAGAAACTGTGTTGAAACCACCATGGCATTACCCTGGGTGTCAACAGGACTGTAACAGTGAAAAAGCAGAAGCGATTGCTCTCCATGCTCTCTCCCATGCCTGCAGGGTCCAGCCAGCGCTGGCTACTGACCCCTACTTATGTCCCCAGCTCCCATCCATAGCTTGGTGAACAATGCATGCCAGACCTCCATATGTCTTAAGCTATGACCTTGTATAGCTATTTTTCCGTACACAAACATTCTCATTTTTCTCCTGCTTGTGTTTTTGTTGTGCTCTTCACATTGGTTTCCCATTATTAATGTCCTTTAGTTACTCTGGTAATAGCTAGGTTCCTTCCCTGCAGACGTATTTTCCTCCTCTCCCTAGAGGGTTTGTGGCCACAGTGAGGAGTGGAGCAGAGCAGTGAGAAGTATAGCCTTCATCAATCAGGAGGCTGAACGAGCTTTTCCCAAGGTAAAGGCAATGCCCCTGTTGCTATTTCATGTGAAATAGATATTTTAGACTGTAGGAGTTTGCTTCATATGCTGGAGCTACCCTCAGGAATGAATCTTCCCATTGTATATAAAGCCCGTCTAATTGCTCAGAAAAGAGGGCTTCTTAAAAAATGCATTTCATCATATAATGTTTACATTTGCTTTACATTATTACAGACTTACTGACTCTTTGGCAGCTGAGACCTTTTAATGGTTCTCGTTTTCTTCTTTTCCTGAAAGCCAAAGGGATCCTGTCAGATTTGGAAGGGCCAGGAACTGACCCATTGTCTCTATTTGCCAAGTCCGTGTCCCCCTTGTGCGGGACATGTTCATAAACAAATGCCTCAGTGTAGTTGTTTTAACAGGAAAAAGGAAAATAAATAAATAAATGAAAGTGGCTGGAGCCCAGCACCTGGTGATAGCAAATATATGCAGCTCAGCAGAGGGGTGAGCAGCCCCTCAGAGAGAAACCTTTGGGCAGCGATGAGTAACCTCGCCATGGCCATGCCTTGACAGTCAGAAGCTGTGAGTCATTTTCCCCCCCTTCCCCCCTCCCGTTCCAAATTATAAGGGGGAGGTTGGCTTAAGAGTTCTTAGGCTTTAAAAATAATAATACTGTGGGGTTTTCCTTTTTGCCCATCTTTCTGATGTTGGACCCTTGACTATGCATTCTGCTCATGTTTTCCCGTTTCTCTCACCGACCTTGTGGTCCAGTGCAAAGTTACATCATTTTTTTTAACTGCAAGCTGAGGTTCTCATCTAATCGCTTCACTCCAGGAGCTGGTGCTTAGCAAACAATAAATATCATAAGCCTGGCAAGGAGCTCTGAGAGCTCGCGCTGGTGATTGCTGCAATAACAAACTTGGATGCTTGCGCAGTGTAGAAAATAGACGCAGTGAGAAAATGGGCTTCAGTTTCAAGATATAAATCTTCCCTGTTGTGAGAAATAGCTTCAGAGAACTGTTTGTTTTAATTAATAGTTGCAGAATGGTGAATAATTGGGATAAAATAACTGGCTCAAACCTTCACCTAAATCCTAAAAGACAAAAAGGAAAAAAAAAAGCAATACAGACATTACAAACTTCTTTTAAGATATAAAATTTCCAGCTTGCTTGTGGCTTAATATTTTCAAGTAGGAACTCATAGCTAGACTACTCAACTCAGTTTTAAAGACGTGTCCTGATTGTAAATCTAGCTGTTCATTTGAGTTCCTATATATAGATTTAGGAAATCTTACTTAAGGTTTCATTTCTAAAAAACATACCTCGGCTTCTTTCATAAGTATAGTTTCTAATTCATATATATATCTATATATAGTGAGAGGGATGTATATAACTCTAAAATTCCTGGCTTCTGGCCTTGACTTGGCAGTGAAAAGACTATGTAAGAAGCTTTATGAAAAATAAATCTTTGCATTTCTCTAGCACCTTTCACCTGAGTATCTCAAAGCAGTTTGTATGGAGGAGGAATTATGCCATATAGGGAAATACTTTTAGCCCTGCTCAACCCTTGAGGAAACTGCAGCATGAAGCAGCCCAGTGACTTGTCCCAGATTGTTGTGCATAAGATAGGTTTTCTGACCTGACCCAGCCTAGGAAGTGCTGCCCGCCTCCTCCATCCCCTTTGCTGCTCCCTCCGTCACCTGCCTCATGCTCCCTCCCTCCCTGCCAAAATCTGTGGGCTGGCCCCCCAGCACCTTTATTTCTTCCCTCATTTCTTACATCCCATCTAGCTTCACATTTTGGAAAGCACAGCCCTGATCCTAAAGGGTTTATGGGGTAAATAGACATGATTTGATGTGGGTGAGAGAGACGCTAAGTAGAGCAGTTGTCTTGCCAACACAGCCTAATCACTTTGCTTACGTGTTTTATGTCTTTCCCTCATTCTTTATCTTTTTTGTTTATTTAGATTATAAACTGTTCAGGCTGGGGATCCTGCCTCCTTTTTCTGCCTTTACAACACCTACCACAGCGCGGCCCCAAAGCTGGTTGGAACCCTGTGCTGCTACCACAGTACAAACAATAATAAATAAAACCAGGACTGTGAAGAGATTATAATTAGAGCTGTGCAAAACTCAGCAGTTTTGGTTTGCATCGGTTCCTCCCTGCTGAGTCTACATTGTGTTTTGGATTTGTATGCAAAAAACCCAAAGCAAAACTCCCAAAGTGCCAAGTGTGGCTGGGTCTGGGCTCAAAATCGTGCACAAACCAGGGTGCTTTTAACAGTTCCTCCTTGAAATTATAAATCTGCCAAGGCTCAGTCCAGGTTTACTGAAAGGTTCTTGAACCTCTGCAGATTTTGGGGGCCAGCCAACTTGTTGGTTTCATTACAAAAGTCTCTCTCAGCTCTGCTTAACATACTAATTGCCACACCATGCTGCCCTGTGGCTAACAAGAGGATTTAATCTTCCCCGGCTGCCCATGCAGACCCAGTTATGAGCGCTACAACTGGCTTTAAAACCATATTTCTGATTGTCGCATTTGCTGGTGGTGTCCAACTGCTGTAGGTAAATAGAATCATGTCTGAAGTCCTGTACCAAGGCATTTGCTCTGCCCTGGGGTATAGCACTGAATCGCCTTCAGCTGTGTAATCCCTCATCTTGCTCCCAGGGAGTCCCCAGGAGAGGCCATCAGGAGGGAAACAATGAGCAGGGACTGAGGGAAGGCAGTGTTTTGGCTAGCAGCATGGATGTACAAGCCTTCACTATTATCCCCTTGTGCACATGGTTTCTGCTCCCCTTTGCCTCTTTTTTAAGGGCTGGAGATAGAGGTGAAGGGCTTCAGCCCCAAAATAATAATGATGCTCATGAAGGGGTGGTAAGTGGAACAACACTATGCACAAGAACTAAAATCAAGGAAAGAGGGAGGGTAACAGCCTCCCCAGACTGGGGGAAGCCCTGCACCCAGGGGATGTACGCAGCTTCCACGTGGGGCTGGCAGGGTATAGGAGAGCTTTTTTAATAGCTGCCTGCCAATATATGCACAGTACAAAAGTAGTTTGAAAGTGGTTCCACTCCCTGCTTGTGATGAAGAGCATCAGGCAGATAATGCAAAGCAAGGCAGCTGCTCTGACCAGGAGAGAGGAGGTGCAGACATCTCCCCCATCACCAGGAGAGGAAGGGAGTACCAAATGAACCTGCCCATTATAGGGCTCAGCACAGTGACAGCTATGGCCTGGTGCCACTTCCAGAACATCAACATCTCAGGAGCATAAAAGTCTCCCAGACTTCTCCATAGGCTGTACAAGTGAGCCTGGCTCCTGTGGCTCCCCGACTGTCTGGCTGGGCAGGACCACATGTGCATTGGCATGTGCTAAGTCACAAGTGATTAAACTGGAGCTGGCAGGAGCTTTTGCATCAAAATGCATCTTTCCTGGCAAAATTTGCAGGATCTACTGCAGTTCAGAAAATCATATTGACTTTGATGAACAGTTTAGGGACAATAAAAACAAGTGAAGATTTGAATGGAGACATGAAAGTATTTTCAAAATGAAAAGTTGTGAGGGCATTAATTTTGCAGTGATTTTGCTTTATGCAAATAATATAGGGAAAAGCTTAGATTACATGACGTAGAAATTATTTGCTTTTACCCAGGTTTGGCATTGTCTGGGGGTCTGAAAGATTTTTACTTCTTTTTTAATCTGTTTGCAGATAGAAAATCCACTTCCTTATTAACAGTAATTAAAACCTAAGCTCAGATTCCTAGAAATGAGCAGTTTTGTGCCTTACTGTGGACATTTCATCTGGTTATACCAGAGGTGAGGGAAAGCAGGGTGAAGAACCCCAGCTTTTTTGATGGGGTGCAGAGTGTTTCAGCTGCAGCACAACATATGACCCTCTTCACTTAGGGCTTTTGCTTTTCCCCTCTGCTTCTGTGTAACCTGCAAGCAGTAAGAGTCATTTAAACACAGAGGAAGAGGCAACCATGGCTTGATGATCTAGGCTGGAGACAACTCTCCTATATGGGTAGTCTTTGCTGTGCTGCACAGCTCTCCTGGACTTTCTATTGAGTCCAGCCAAAGCTGAACCATGGACCTTCATAGCACAGGGAGGGCAGGAGGGTGCAGCCAGGGAGGGCTGGGCCATGCCCTTCAGCAGCAGCAGGGCTTAAGCATACTCTTTCATCCTGATTTCAGGGCTGGGCATGCAGTGAAGGAAGCCAAGCACAGTGGTCAGGCAGGAAAACCAGAGCCTCAATGTCATGGATTCGTGGTGATAGTCAGTTTTGTTTTACACTATGCTGGTGCAGAAAGACAAGAACCCAGTCGCAGCTGGGATTTTTAATATGTATTTAAACATGACAGTGAAAACTTTCTGAAGTATTAATTGGCTAAAAGATAGATATCTTATTTTCCTTCTCACTGATAAATGGAATTAAACAAGCTTACTCTGGCGGGTAGAGGAGCACTGCAGAACCACAAATAACTCAGGCATTTTCAAATGTGGCTTAGACATAGATTATATTGAGTTAGCAGATCAAAGTCATAGTTCATGGTGAGTAAAAGCAATAAAAGAGTAGATAATGTGTAAGGTTTCAGTAGTCCCAACAGGTACCTATTTTTATTAATGAACTTTCATTTATTGACCTGAAAAAAGATCTTTTTACCCTTGCGACAGAAAGGTGTGTAAAGACCTCCATGGCTTCCCAGTTCTACCTCTAGAAACCCAAAAGAGCCAGTAACTCAAAATCTTAATTAAGCTGCAGCACCAGTTTAAATTATTTTATTAAATTCTAGGACAGTGAAATCTCACCAGGCCATTCTCATATTCCTACACCTCAATGTTCATGTTAATACATGTCCCTTTTTATTGCTGTGCTTTCTTCTCTGCAATGATATATGAAAAAGAAGAGACATGCAAGAGAAAAATGATTGTTTCTCCAAGCAAGATCTATAATGTTCTTCTCCCCAGCAGTATTCCCTGCAGTATAAGGCTAAAGAGCTCTAAGAGCAATAATAAGTATAACTGACTTTGTTTCCCCTTAATTAACAGTGCAGTGCCTTGCAACAGAAAACCAAAGTAGGTTTCTGCTGACTTAGCATATGCCTCATGAGGAAGAAATCTATCTGGCAATTATGGCTTTGCGTCTCCCGCCCTGTCTCTTGTTGTTTGTATAAGACACCGGTACTTCTGCCACAGGCTTCTTCATACAGCTGTCCTGTCAATGCCAGCTTTCATAGGTAATCCATCTAGCTCAGCAGAGCTCACAAAAGACACCTCCCTTTCTTTGCTTTAATTAATGCCTTTTTTGAGTCTCCCCTGGGGATGTAGCCATGCTGATTTTTCAAAACTCTCTGTTATTTTTCAAGCACAAAAGAAATGGAAAATGTCCACCACTGAGATTCTGGATTTGAAAAATCTCCTTTATTTAGTCTCTTATTCTCAGTCAGTGTTTTAAACGCACATGGTCATATCTTCAGCTGCAGAACATATTATGCAATTAATTCTCTAGCTTGAGAAGGAGAAAAAGACAAATTCAGTCAAATTAATTCTCCCTGCAATCTCTTCTGACATTCTGCATCCACTTACTGTAGCTATAGGCAGTTCATGCACTGATTTATGCTGTCACACCCCACCTATTGCTCAGATCCTTCCAAGTGCTGAGCAATCTCAGCTCAAGTCATAAACCATTTCTTGCTGCACAGTTGCTTTTCCTGCACAGTTTATGCTGTGGCTTTTGCTCATCTGGGTCCGAATACTGTGGCCTGATATGTCTGTCAGACAGACACCCTCAACATAGGGTCACTGCGGCTGCAGAACTGGAGCAGACAGTCCAGAGTACACCCATTCACCATGACTTCTTCCCGAATTCATTAAAAATATGGGTGTGGCAGTCAGTGCAGTTAATCAGGCCTGATAAAGACAAACGAGCTTGTAAAATACATCAAATGGCAGATAAACCAGGCAGGCTAAAACCAAAGGTTTCAGCAAAGCATGTTTGAATCAGTAAGAATCAAAAAATTGCTGCACCCTCAATCAGCACTGTCTGATAATATTTTACTTGTTTTGGGTTTCTGTGTTTCAGTGAGCTAACAATGGTGTTTTGTAATCCTCATGATTTAAATGCATAACACCACATTGTGCTTCTGTAGCTTCTTCAAATTGCATTGTGTGTATTAAGCAAGGCATCCTTCAAAGGGTGTGAGAGTTTCAGTGAATTTATTACATCAAGGTGACTCTAGAGACTTGTCCCATGCCAAGTAAAGAAATAAGGGTAGAAGTTTTAATCCGCTCTTTTCAATAGTGCATAGTATAAAGGTACAGGTTTCGCTTTCCAAGACCCTTATGAGTTAGCTCCTATCAAGCTTACTTCATCACTTTCACTGCAATAGGGCACACCAAAATGAGTGTCCAGGCACTGGTTTGCTGGGAGCAATGAAAGGCATGTTATAGGCTTGATTTCCTGACAGCAGCACAAATCAGTGCACAGACCAGCCCTTAGTTTTGCTACAGGATTTGGCTATAATGGTACAATGATTCTTTCTCAGAGCTCAGAAGCCCAGACAATGTCCTCCTACTGACACTTTCTGATCCCCAGATAATTATCCTTTTGCTTCCAGGTTAATTTTTTTTTCCTAGCAAGAACACTGTGCCACACTTCCAGTTTTGCTCTGCAATGTCCATTTCAATCCCCAAAGAACCAATGGCACGAAAGACAAAGGAGCATGACCATCTTCTCTCCTCCTGTCCTCTTCCAACAGGGACTGATTTATCCTTTTCCATTACAACTTCCTTCCTTCCTACAGCCATAATTCCAGTCCCCATTTTAGATTACTCTTATCTTTTGTAGGTCAGTCTTCTGGTTTTTACCAAGACATAAATCTACCCAATTTCATGTGATTTCGTGTTGGAAAGATAAGAAATGGCAGATTATTAATGTTAACAAACATTTTAGAATCGCAGAATGGTTTGGCTTAGAAGGGACCTTAAAGATCATCTAGTTCCAGCCTCCTGCCACAGTCAGGGACACCTTCCACTAAACCAGGTTGCTCAAAGACCCATCCAACCTGGCCTTGAACACCGCCAGGGATGGGGTAGCCACAGCTCCACTGGGCAACCTGATATAAACCTTATAAATATTGATAAGGCTCATCCAAGAAGTGACTTGCCCTCAGTGCAAGAAGGCTGTGCTGGGCATTAGACCGGAGCTTGGGTTTATAAAGTCCTGGTCTTGTCCTACAAGAGCTGCCTGGAACTTTTCTAGTACCTACATGTCTTGCTATCTAGATCACCATCACCGTAATGCCTGTGCTCCTCCCAGTAACAACACTCCCTCACTCCCTCTCTCCTCTCTCTTTGCTTTTCTTGCCAACCTATAAGAAAAGATAGACTGATAACCTGAAGTAAAGCTTTGTGTATGTGAGTGTCAATGGAGGGCAGTTGTATATCAATATTTGTAATAAAGTTAAACATGTTAAAGATGATAAACATGTTACCTTGTCATATGCAGACCATTGGCTGTACTAACTAAATGCTGCCTTAGCTAGATGTCAGGTCAGTATGCCTGGACTATGGGACTTCAGTACAAGTAAGTATTCCTTGCAACTAAGCTAAGGAAACAAACCAGCTGCAGCAGAGTCCAAAGTATCCTCCCCATTACAGCAACTGGTAAAGCCCATCTAGCCATGAGACTGGTGAGGTTAGATTTTGTTCTCATGGAAGAGATTTAATAGAGCTCAAAAAAGCAAAAGTAAAGGCAAAACAATGCAAGCACAGAAGGCTCAGTGCTGCAATTACTTTGTCTTGTTTCTCTCTGTCCAGTATTGTTTAGAGATTTAAAAACCAAATTAATCAGCATCTTGGAGCATGAGTTCCAAGGCTGCTTTATTGTGAAATTAAGGCATGACTCACAGTAGCTGCATATCCACCTCTGAGGCTGGACGAGCTTTGTTATTCTTGCGTGTTGTTTCTTTCCATGCTGGTTTTGCAGCAGGACTTGTAGCCACACAATGTAATGAGCTGAGAAATGGCAGTGCGTCATCCAGGGTGTGCCTGAAGAGCAATGTCGCAAAAGGAGATGGCAAGATTACAGGGAGGATCTGAGCAGGATCTGAAGAAGGGTGAAAAATGAAACGTCCTGCAACAACAAAAACAGCCATTTATGTATGTAAATCAGGAGAAAAAGGGTTCTGCAAAGTCTCATTTACCTACAGTGGGAAAATCAAGGGGGAAAAAATTATTGTTCCAAAGCACTGGCTGTAAACAGACACACAGGTGCATGTGCAAATAGCCAAAATGATACAAACTCCCACACTAGTTACAGCACAACCCAGTGCTGCTGCATAACGGGGGCTGGGGACAGTTACAATTGCAGTTAAACACTCAAAGAGTGGCACCGCTTGAATTTCTTCAACTAGAAACAAATACTTCTGGGAGCAGTAGAAATTACGCTGCCTGGTTTCCTCTGGCTTTATATTTTGTGGTTGATTATCCAAGGCTAATAAGGGGCAAGAATTGAATAAAGCTTTTCCTGTGGTCAGGGCATCCTGTGTGGATTCTCCGGGGTCTAATAATACAATTCACCTTCCTCTTCTGCCCTATCTTCAATGAGGCACTAATCTGGATGTCTGTCTTCTGCACGAGCGCCGGACTCTCAGAAATCTGTAACGACTTTGTCTCCTTGGCAAATGTGTTTGAAACTGGACAGCTTACTTCAAATCTGCTGTGGGAAAATATACACAGATACATCATCAGCAGAACCTCATTAGCTTAGGAATTAATTTTTTTAAATATAAAATAAAGTCATACCTTCCCTTAAGCAGTATCACTGATAACATAACCTGTGCGCTGACCAGGCCTGCTTTAGAAACCAAGGGCTGAACTCTCTAGGGTTGTTTAGCGGTTAAGCAAATGGCATCTTACACCAGAAGCAGCAATCACAGACACGGGTCTTACTGCAGAGCTTCATCAGTACTACATGGGAAATATAAAAATATAATGCTCACCAAAAGGGTACCAACAGGAAATACCCCAGGAACAAAGTGCAGAGGGATAGACCTTTGTGTTTTCATTTAAACAGGAAAGGTAGATGGAAAACAAAATAAATGAACCTATACTTAAAATAAATATTACCATATTCTAGGCCACCAAAGGTTATAACACCTGACCTAAGAATGGGTGGGGATGTTTGGGATAAAGGAAGGGAGGCCTGGAAAATTGTGGACTTATCTAGATAAGTTTCATGGAATGAAAACAAACAACCAATATCTGCTAAGGTGTACATGGAATAAGTCAAACAAGGCAGTCTGGTGGTTTATGTATTTTTTGGTGCTTATGGAGAGCTGGGTCTGACAAAGAAACAAGCTGTCATGGAAGTGGGCTTTGTGTAGCTTCTACTCAGATACCTGTTTACCTGACCTTTGAGGTTAGTGGCAAAATCTCCCACTGACTGTAGCTGGTCTTTCTACTCTGTTTGCGCCCTCAGCAGAATGAAGCAAGATGCTGCACAGTTCAGCATTGGGGCAAGAAGTGCTGGCAGTTGGCTATGAGACGTTGACATACCACAATGAGATGTTTCCCTGTGTACATGCCACCTGGCAACCTTCCTTTGGGATACAGCATAGCTTTAGGATTGAGGCCAATTCCAGATTTGTTACAGCTCATCCCCAAAACAGCCAGTTAATGGGAGCCTGTTCATCAAACCCCTCTTGTTGCTTTTGTTGTTGTTGTTGTTGTTGTTGTGAGAGGAGATACAAGCTGCTAGTTCTCTGCTAGTATAAACGCCAAAGGCATTTCATGCAGGATACTATGGTAGATGCCAATTATCACTCCTTAGAGACTTGAAAAATGGTGGTGCAAATATATTTTTGTGCATATGTGTGTATGAGTACTTTAGAAGACTCCAAAAGCTTATCCTAAAGGTATAGTCTTGCAAACTGTTGACCATTCTGGCTCCAGCCCAGCAAAGCACTTAAATATTTGGTGAACTCAGCAAGACTAACAATGAACTCAACAAGCTGGCACATTCATAAGCACTTTGTTGGACCAGGTTCACAGAGGCTGCACTAGAGCTGCACCTTGCACAAGAGAAATTTCCCCAAGCTAGTCGTGGTCTCTGCAGTGGTGTGGCCAACAGGCTACATCAACATTAGCATAGTCTGGCCATGCTAAAAAGTTAAAAAAGAACCAGTTTTAGTGGCTTCAGCATTCCTCCTCAGTGAAATTTCTCTAACAGGGAATAAGCAAGGTGAGAGGGAGGCAGTTTTGCATGCAGTGCTGTGGAGAAAAGATTTCCCTTCCCAGAATCAGCAGTCTCTGAACAGCAATAAATCCACACAGGGACGTGCTAGAAAATAAAGCAATTCCTAAAATCAACAATTCAGACTTCAAACTGTACGATAGGCAATTAGTATGTTTGAATAATTGGGTGCAACTGTAGGCAGAGAGAAGCTACAAGACCAGATGTGCATATAAAGCTAAACATAGGCTTTACAGAATCTAATCAAATCAGTCCACCATCTGGTATGAGAAGAAAAATCAGACAGACCTGGTCAACATGAGAAAATTGCATGAATTTCTGGATAACGAGCTTAAGATAAATCAATAAGTTACACAAGTCAGAAATGGAAGCGTCCATAAAATGGATTGCACTGGTTCAACTAAATCACATCTGATTTTACTAAATTAATACCGTTTTCTCCTATGAACTAGACCTTAGGTGACCTATCACAAATAACAAGCTGGGGATATTCAGAAAGAAGTATATGAAAGTAGAATAGCTCAGGGCAAACAAAGGTTCACAGAGTTTTCTCTCCGCACAAAATAAATCCTACGCAATAGAAAATGGTTTTCCAAGCAGCTGGTGTTAGAGCCCTCAAATCAAGTTTCTAAGCTAGAGCTGCAGCGAGTGGATCCTTCTTCGTTTTAGCTACCTTAGGAGACAGGAGCTGCAGCAAAGGCTGGAATCAAAGGAAATGGTAGAGTCTTGGCAGGGGACATGTCTACATGATGGAAAGCCTTTGATTCCAGAGCTGGGCTATTGCTAGAGAAGGGGTGTTCAGTGGGCTGAACTGAAGACTTTAGTGGTTTGGAAACCCTGCGCCGGGATGTTCTGTTTGCATGATCATGGCAGCTCTGGCCCCAGATGTAGTTGACTTCACAGTGCCAGATGGGAAACCTTACATAACACCTTGCAGAAGAGACTTCTGGTAATGACCTTACTCACGTCCTGTGGCCCACTGTGCTTTGGTGGCTTTTGGTCATCGGTGCTTAGGTTTGCAGTTTGTTGTGGGATGAGGGCTGCATGTTGAGGAGAGGAAGCCTGGATGTCTTGTGGAGCTTCCAGAACCAAAGTACCCATCATACAGCAGCTCTGATAGCTGAGGATGGGGCTCAACAATGCAGTGTCTCTTCCAGTCCTCCGCCCCTGCCATGACACCTTGGGCACAACTTCATGGTTTTCCCCACTTGAGTGATGCAAAGAGGAAGTCAAAGTCTATCCAGCTTAACCAAAAGCAGAACTTGCTGTTGCTCCATGATTGGTAACACAAATTCGGCTGTCTTCTCTCCCTCCTCCATTTTGTGCTGCATCCCCGGTACTAGCAGCCTAGACATGTTGCAGACAACTGTATGAAAGCTGTACAGCTCAGCTATTTTGATCAGTTCATGTAGGACTGCTACAGGCAGGCGGAGAGCGGAGCCTTCAGGAGGTAACAGCAACTTGATACAGGGTTTAGCTTTTGATACAAAGCTCCACACACTTAGAAACATGAGCATGTTTGTGTGTTTACAGATTTACTTCAGTGCTCCAGCAGACCATCTTCCCCTTCTGCTACTCCTCTGGAAATAGTTCACTTCAGTGTGTTGTGCATATAATTGATACTGGCTTTCCAAGACTCCAGAAATCATATCAAAAAGATAGGCAAAACCTAGGAGGAAGGATTTTTCTGGCAAAAAGTGAGAGGATTTGGGGGAGACCATGTGGCTACTCCAACTGAGTTTTCCACACGTGCATTTTGTTTATGGTGTGCATGTGCAAAACATGTCAGGTAAAAAGCTGTCAGGGGAGTTAGGAATCTCCAGCACATGGCAAATCCCCAGCACAGAATCACAGAATCATGAAATCACATAGGTTAGAAAAGACCTTTAAGATCATCAAGTCCAACCCTTAAACCCAGCACTATCAGGTCCAGCACTAAACCACATCCCTAAGCGCCACATCTATACCTCTTTAGGCATGTGTCAACATATTAGTGTCAGTCTCCACAAAGAAAAAAGTATATCCCAATCTAAATGCTTGCCTTAGATAGGTCACCTCAACTAGTGTTAAAGGAAATCTCTAAAGTTTTAAAAATGGGGGATAAGGGGAATGGCTTTAATGGATTTAAAAGACCTTAAATCGTGTTTCCAAAATAGTTGTTTCTTCCTCAAAAATGAAACCTTGTGACACTAGCAAAATGGTATTATTCCTCCCCAACTGTAATGAATTCTTAAACGCACAAGGCAAGTATATTTCTGACAATCAAAATCCAGATCTCTAAAATAGCTCTCATCCTCCAGGCTGCTGCCATTCCTAGGGTCCCCTTCTCCACAAGGCATTTCTGCAGCAGGAGCTCACCGAGGTAAAAAGAGGTATTTAGAGACACCAGCTTTCAGAAACAGAGGCTCAAAAGCAACCTCAACCGGCGCATGGCTATTGAAAGCCAACCTGGTGCTCAAGGGGAAGAGCAGGGACACCCTCTGTCCCACAGGTTGGGTGACCCAGTTCATGGCTTGTTGTAATTCACTGGAGTTGGTTGCAAGACGTGCTCTTTGTCTAACAGTCCTGCATGTCACCATGGAGTCCAGTCCCCTTTCACAAGGAGATGTTAAAATGAACGCACATTTCAACACTCCTTCAGCTCACCTCATAGCCCCAATAGCAACAGCATAACATTTTAAACTGCCTTTGCAAGTCCCCTTTCTACAGGGCAGTTGAAAGGATATAAAGGCATTTTAACAATTTTATAGCTCGTCTCCGGAGCGCCTTTGTGATGAGGGAGAACAGACGTTTTGTTGCCGTTTGCCCATGGACAGCTGCCAAGCTCACCTGTCTCCACAGAGGGCCATATCGCATCACTCTGGAAACTCTGCAGCCAGCCCTGGATGGCTTCTCACTTTACTCAGCTGAAAAACACACTGCACAATTTAACCCTTTGCCCGCGTGCTTGCCTGGGTGTGTTACTCAAAACTGGCAGCTCAAGTAAAGCAATAGCTGCTAGGTGGTTTTGGAAAACCCAAAACCAGGGCTTTGAAAACCCTTCACGGGTGTGAAAAACCTTCTAGCCCTGCCCTATGGGTTTCAGTCAAGCCACAGCTCTCCTTTTGTCACTCCTTAATCACAGTTAACCAGCCTCCAAATTTGACCCATTTCTGCTGGGTTCCGATTTGACAAGGTACTTAAGAATTTGTCTTTCTGACTAAAGTTTTGCCAGTCTGGTTATGTGTTCAAAGTAAGGCATATTTTAAAGCATCTAAAGTCAGAAAGTGGTAGCTTAAACCTGTATATGAAATACAAAGCTAAGGATTAGAAGAGATCTGCCACTGACCACATCTTCTTATGGGTTGCTTAATTTTGTGGGGTCCTGCTTCTAATCTCACAAATGATTGTTAAAACCTTCCCATGTATATGGTTGGCACAGGAGAACTGAGCAGCTTCATTTGTTAAGGTTCAGGAAATATTTGCAGATCCTCATGTGGAAGGTGTGACAGAAGTGCAGTGCAATGTACTCCCTTGTGTATGAATTTCTCATTTTCCCTCCCTACAGATGAATATTTACATTCTCCACCCTCCTTTTCTCCTGGAAAGAAAAGTGCATAAAATGATTCCCCATCACATTCTTTCACTGAGTTGGCAAAATCCAGAGAAATGCAGCAAGTTTAAATGATATGGAATATGCAGGCATAGCTTATCTAACATCAAGCATGCAGATCAAGATCAACAAAGCCTCACAAAAGGAAGCCCCAAAAAATCTTTCATCTTCCTGATCCCATTTCCCTGCCTACACCTCTTTTTACCCTACTGTAAATGTATTAGTTCTGCTTTAGTTTCTGCTCTGTGCTACATTTCTGCTTAAGAAAGATTCTGTTGAGTCATTACCAGCATAGCCAAACAGGCTTTTCAAGAATGAAGGAGAAAATAAAGGCTGTGGTTTTCAAATTAGTTCAGTGCTGCTTAACCCTTAAACCACTAGTGACTTCCAGACTCGCTACCAAGTTAATGCTGAGCAGAACATGTAGCTGTGGTGCCTGAGATGAAAGCACGGTCAGTGCTTCTGTCAGTGACCATACCAGAGAGAAAGACTTGCCACAGCAGCATCAACCACTGTCTCCCAGCAGCTCACTAGGTATGGGAAAAGGCAGAAATGCCACGGGAAGCATGGGGTCAGGCTGGCAGGGAGAGGGGCTTTTCTACTAGAAGATAGTAGTCATGAAAATAGAAATGAAAGAGAGACAAGCACATCTCTCCCTCCAGGAGGCAAGGGAGATACTCCACTCCTCCTTCCCCCAGCAGGTTACATACAGGAGCAAATAGTGGTTGCCAAAATGATATAACTTGAATAGGCTCCTGGTACCTTGAGGTTTGAGGGGGCCCCAGGGAAGCTGACACTTGGAGTGAGAAAAGGCAGAGGAGGAGAAAGAGGATAAGGTGATTTTCTTTGCCTTGGTTTTTAAAGCAATCTCAGCCTGCTAAGCTTTCAGTCCCTGCTGCCAATGGCTATTTCCAGTTATCTTTGCACAGAAAAAGGCTGCAATACTTCTCTCTCTCTTTCTCTCTGTCTCCCTTTTTAATGAAAGCTCAGTTTAGATCTGATACCACTCTAAAAGGTTTGCTATCAAAGTTTATTAGACCCACTGGGACAGATCACAGTTTTCAGAGGCTCAGAGTTTCACAGCAGATAACTGTAAAGTGAACCATCCAATGTTCTTCAAAATGCTCATTTTTCTTTGGCTCATCTGTTACACAAAGCTGCATTGTATTCTAGCATCATTAGAAGCGATCCCAGTTGATTACAAGATGCTGGCCACAGTTTTGCCTTTAGAGCAAACTAGAGCAGTCAACAGTCCCCAGCCTGTCCCACTGGCTGTTGCTAAGCTGAGCTGGGATGCTATTTGCAGTGAAGGCAAGCCTACCAGTGCAATGAGATAATGCCTGCTTGGCACTCATAGAAAAGGCCAGAATTTCAAAAAAGGGAAGTATGAGGGCAGCATCCCTTTAAAAATACAGATTTGCCTTTCCCTGCTAAATAAATAATAACTAGAAAAGAATTCTGCCTAGAGACTGTGCCTGAGAAATTTCAGCTGGAAAGCAAAGAACTCAGAGGAGGGATTAGCATGTCAAGCTTCCTATAGAATGGTTGTTCTTGTTTTTTAATGTAGTCATTGGTATTATTATGTGGTTTTTAGTAGGCTATCCTCCTAACAATGCATGGGAATAAACTCCATATCTGATAGAATCTCTGACTGTAACATGTATCACAGAGGTACTGTTTACAGTGTGAAGGGAGGGGAGCTGCTTCATTTCCCAAGACAGCAGTGGAAAGCATGATGTCCTGTAACTAAGGGTGGTGAAGCACTGAGAGAGGTAGTGGGAAAAAACACTCACGATAAACCAAAGAACGAAAGAGAGTTTCAGGGCAGATGTTTGCAGGATGCATCATCACCAGGAGAAGCTGGCAACCCTGGGAAAAGGCTGAGAGACAAAACAGCAGGCTCAAGTGGTCAAGTCCTCAGGCCATCAATGTCCTGTCCTGCTGCCACTTCACATGGTTTTGTACCCTTCCCTGTGACAGCATAGAGTCATTGCATCTTTCTAGAGCAACGGGCTAGAAAACACTCAAAGGAGCTGCTGGTTCCCAGATGCCCGTGCTCCCTGCCAGGCTTTATCCATCCAGAGCTTCTGGCCAGTGAATGCCTCTCACCAGAAGCATGTGCAGCCTTTTGACAGCTCATCTGCTTTCTGATTCCTTAACAGGTCATGCAGATGGACCAGAAGCTGGATGACATCCTGAACACACTCCAGGCTCAGCTGGGGGATCAGCCACAGGCACAGATGTCAGAGCCAGCCACCCCACCTGTCAGACAGCTACAGCAGGCAGCCTCGGCTTCCCCCCCAGTGAACCGGAATATCTGAAAGCCAGAGAAGAACCACATGTCACCCTCTTGCTCTTCGATGTCCGGTTATTTTCAAGTCTTGGTGTCTCAGGATTCGGCTGTGTCAGGGGTGAAATGAAATATTCTGCTCTAGTGGATTAAAAAAAGCAATGAGAAGCAGCAGCAAGAAGCCAGTCAACACCCTAGGAGACCACATAAGTTTTGCACCCGTTTTATTAGCCATCTTTAGCTAATCCCTGTCAGCCTATAGGGGTCCCACACAGCCAGCCCCATTTAGGCTGACTGCACACGCACAGGGCACGGTGTTGAGGTAAGCATCCAAGTGAGTGTTAGGATGACCCATTCCTGGGCACAGAAGGGGAAAAGGACTGGGTTTTTGGCATTTAATCACTAAGTTTAATGCTCACAGCATGCTCAAAAGGGGGAAAAGAGCCAGCATTTGAAGATGAAACAAATGGAAATCAGTGAACAGGAAAATTAAGCAGCATGTTTTGACTTCTACCAAGCAGCGAGGATCATAAGAAGGGCAGATTTATATGCTAGTGCGAATGACAAAGTAAAGACAACAGGCTACTGATTAAAAATATGGAAGCGTACACAGGCTGGTTGACATATGAAAGACTGAAGCAAAGACTTCAGCTAATTAAAGTAAAGGGTTGCAAATAAGATGAGATGCATGTTGGAACAGACAGGCAAAAGAGATAGTATCTGCGTAGGCTTACTGCACAAGAACACTGTAATAGCTATCAGCTACGCTGATGACTGTTATGCAAAATGTTCTCAAGCTTTTACCTTCATTCAGCAGCAGTTGTTGACTCCAGTTGCCTTAATTTTAACAAAAGAAACCTGTATGGAAATTGGCTGTGAAGTATCTGTAAAGCTCAGTTCAAGTCACCGAGTAACCGGGTGCTGCAGGAGGGCTGCAGCTGGGATGGAGCATGGCAGGGTTTCTTAAAGAAAACAGACATACACACACTGTTGATGAAAGTTAATCACTGTTTAAATAAACTGCTGTATATAATCATAAATGCTAGATACTTTTTTTTTCCTCGTAATCTGGTTGTAAATCGAGTGCATATGCTGGTTTATATACTGTCACTGTATAAGTGAAATGGATCTTACCCGCCATTCCAGAAAAGGGACGATACAACACTGTTGCTAAATATGTAAATAATAAACCAAGCTAAAAAGGGTGTAGTGTTATTTACTCAAGTATTTTTAATATATTTGCATACCAAACCATTTGAATGAAAATAAGTCTGCAAAGCAAAGACCTGATGCCTGGGAAATCCTAAATATATTCTGTTCCCACTCATATCCACGGAAGCAAAGCCTGCACTGCATTTTAAAGCAACCTGAAAGACTGGTCCCTTAATAAGCATTTCTTTGGACCAATAAGTGGTCCATTTCAATGTAATCAAGTTAGTTTCTAACTATTACCTGTCCCTTTAAAACTCTTTCCCAGGTTTGTGTGTCTGGGAATTCAAGCTTGGAAAGAGCACAATGAAACTGATTCCAATCTTTAGATTGCAGGCGCGTCTTAGACAGAATAGTAATGATGTGTGAGAGGCAATAAAAAAAAACCCAGCAGTGTGGTTTTAATTAAATCAGCTGACAAGCCACCGTTCCATCTTGTCTGATTACTACAGAGTTGCTAAACATGACCAAATACAGCATGTAACATGGGAAAATGGTAAATAATCCCTGACAGAGCATTGAGCTGCTTCTCACTTTCAATCAGGGTCGTGAGCTTCTACAATGATCCTTCATATAACCGCACTGACTCCAGCCACTCAGAGCTAAATGGGCAACTGGATAGCAAAGGAAGGTACCGCTTCATCAGCCTCAAGTAAAAGATCTCCCTGGAGATCCCTTTGCAGCAGAGGTTCAGAAGATGAGTACAGCTTTCAGCAGAAGGGCTCGGGACTTCTGTGGCCGACACTAAGTGAAACTTCCTTCTGGTGCACTGCAGATACTTGCGTGAGGAGTATGCACAGTCACTGTTTGGTAGACTGAAGAATGCAACAGTATTTTAGTTACTGATGTGTCTCAATAGAAGTGTTAAGGAACTATGCATACAGTAACACCTACTACTCTGAAGTGCCTGGAAAACACACTAAACACCCTTCCCCAGAAAATTCAGTTAAATAAAATACAAGTGGTCTCAGCTATGAAGAGTGTCAGAAGGGATGAGTGGGTGAGAGGAAAGGATAAAGAGGCAGAAGTCCCTTCAGATAAAAGGGTGCATGCCAGTGTGTGTGTGCTTGTGAACTTGTCTTTTTTTTTTAAACACAAGCCAAAGTTTCCCCAGCAAGTCTTCAGTGAGGTCACAAGGGTTTGAAACTCCAACAGGGCCGGCCATCCATCCGCTTTACAGCTGGCCACTGGGAACACTGCAGTGTGGCATAGCGTGTCCAGGCAGCATTATCAACCCGTGACCATGACCTTCGCTATTGCCATGATGGAGAGATAAGGATGTGGCCTAAGCAAACTGCAGCGAGGAAGGAAGAGGACTGCTGGTAGACACCCATCTTCATGATGGCAGTAATGGTAAAAAAATGAAAGCAACACAGCTTCAGCTTACTTAAGCAAATCTCCACACCCACAGCTAAGACAGGCGTTGTCATCTGGTAAAATCTTTCTTATCGCCATGGGGCGAAAGTGTCCAGGAATAGCATTGATGCAATCATCTGGTAATACTATGTGACCCTTCTTCCGAGCAGTGATGGTTTTGCACAGTGAATAGACTGCATATTAATACATTTGCACATCATGAGTGTTTTGAGTGCCCCCTTACCAACATGCACTATCAGCAACCTACGATTTCCCAAGGCAAGAACTCGCTTTTACTCAGTTTAATGGTTTGTCAGGCCTTTTGATCCGCTAAGCAGGCAGTAACAGCATCAGATCTAGGTCACTGTTTATGTAGAAAAAGTGAAACTGAAAGAGCAAGGAAGAAGCATAGGGATGAGCTATAGGAAACTGCAAAACCCTGAAAAGTCCTCTTTGCAATCCCATATCCTGTGAAGTCATGAGATTATCTAGTCCGCCAAGGAACACCATTAAAAGACCACTGGGGGCACCATGACAGGTTTTGCTAACTTTGCTAGCTGCAGTATGGATTTGTTGATGAAATACCACAAAAAGTGTCTTCTGGAAGAGTCCTTCTAAGAGAAACTTGTAATAATTCTTGGATATGATTGGAAAGAAATTATATTTTTTTATAAAAATTACATGCTCCCACATTTTACTTCCTTGATATAACTGCCTGACTTGCCTGAGCTTACTCTGACAGGCTGGAGTCTTCCAGGGAATAAAAATGCAGCATAGCTGCAGAGGGAAGTTTGACTCCTACATGTGCCTTTATTTAAGTAGCTATGTGAAATCATGGTTGGAAGATTGTTAGTAGAGATTTTATCCAAAACTCTAATGTCTCTAGGTTCATTAAAAACACAAGAGCAGAATTTTACATGGATTTACATGAAGATTTCTGCCTGTGCATTGTCTTCCGGAAAATTGTGAGTATCATGGAAGCATAGGGTGGTTTGAGTTGGAAAAGACCTTAAAGATGATCTAGTTTTAGTCCCCTGCCATGGGCAGGGACACCTTCCATTTGACCAGGTTACTCAAAGCCCTGTCCAACCTGGCCTTGAACACTTCTGGGGATAAGGCAGCCACAGCTTCCTTATATGCAAATTAAACCTACCTTCTTTCAATTTAAAACCATTGACCCTTGTTCTGTCCCTACAGGACCTGGTAAAAAGTCTTTCCCCATCTTTCTTGTAAGCCCCCTTTGTATATTGAAAGACTCTTGAGGGACATCACTTGTCACTTGTTTCCATCTTGACATTGAACTGTTAAACTGAAACTCTTTTGATGCAGCCATCCAGCCAGTTCCTTATCCATCTAATATTCCAACCATATCTCTCTAAGTTAGAGATAAGAATGTTATGAGGGAGCCTATCAAAGGCTTTACAGAAGTCCAGGTAGATGGCATCAGTTACTTTTTCCCAAGTGATGCAGCGACTCCATTGTAGAAAACCATTACATTAACCAGGCATGACTTGCCCATGATGAAAGCATGTTGGCTGCATCTAATCACCTCCTTGTCTTCCATATGCTTCAACATAACTTCCAGGAGGATCTGTTCCATGATCTTACCCAGCAGTAAGGTGAGGCTGAGTGGCCAGCAGAATCCGGGGTCATCCTTATTATCTTTCATAAAAAAGGGTGTAATTTCAAGTGCTCCTCTCAGCATTGGCTCTAACGTGAGGCAAAATTACAGAAAATATTCCCAGGGAATTCCATTTGTGTGTTTTCATCTCCATTTCTACTAACATTAGTGCACTGATGTTCTTCCTATCAGTTTCTCCATGATGGGAGTCCAGCACACACACCACACACCCAGATGCTGACCTGAGTACGTTCAGCAAGCTCATTCCTATAGCAACTGTTTTTGCATCTGTAAAATAGAAATAATATCATGAATTAACATGGCTCAGTGAAGTTATCGACGCTGTGCAGCCAGGTCTGCAATGGTCCCACATTGCCTTTTGATTCAGAACAGAGGCATAGACCAGGCAGCCAAGGTCTCTCAAGATCACAGTATCAGCAGGGGTGGCCATAGGGAATGCAGTTTGCCAATGCATCAAAAGAGAAGAGTACAGAAGATGAAATAAAGATTAGGTATTTATTTTCAAAAAGATCGCATGTTTTTCTACCAGATGCAATTTCACAGTGAAGATACATAGTGTCCTCCCTCACTAGAGACATCAACACCAACCAAAACAAGATTTTCCACATTCCTTTCAATAATGCATGGAATCCTGAAGCCTGCTGTCTGCCTATGATGATGCAAGATGCCCAGAAGTCATTACAACAAAGCCTGAGGGGATTATTTTCTCATTTCCATAATTACACAGTCAGTAATATTATCATGAACCAATCTTATCTCAAAATGTGTACCCAGATCCTTAATGATGATATTTCTGAAGTGATGTGTGGGATTAAAGTTCCGCATATGATAAGGCTGCAGCAGTGAGGGAGATAAAAAGTTCAGCTTTCATCAGCTGGGGACTTTCATTCCTGAGAAAATGTACCTGTGCCCCCAAAACAGCCGATAGGGGTCACAGATCAGAAATCTGCTCCCTCATCTAGATCACTCTATCTCTTGAGAGTAAGGAGCAAGAAAAATTGTCCAACCACCCCTGTCCATTTCAAAAGTGGGCCCATTTAGTGGCCCTGGAAGGCCTTGCTCTGGCATCACCAGAGGAGCCTGTGCTGAATGTCCCTCTCACCTCTGTAGGGCCATGACTAAGTTCCCAGCTCACTAGCTATGGAGAATGAGTGGGATTCTTCTAGTGCCTCTTTTCTCAGTACCTCAAGTGTTTTTCTCTTCTTTCTGATGTTTCACACCTAAGCCATGAAGGGTCTGCAATCAGATATATTTAGGATGTGCTGTATCTCATGGAGCCCTAAATGGCAGGTCTCATTCAGCATTCTTCTGAACAGTCTGACCAACATGTATAAAAGGAAAAGCATGTTTTCATTTTATTTAAAAGCAACAGGTGAGGGATCTCTATCATCAAAACTATATTATTTAGTATCCTAAAGGAGTACATGCCAAAATCATTTTAGCGGCCCAGGAAAAGCATGATGAGGGGCCTAGGTGGAGATCTCTCAGGCATCATTTCTAGTTCAAGCAGAGCCCAGACAGCAAAACTAAAAAGATGGTACTGTTCTATCTCCATGATAGCAAGAAGTTTGAGTTCCTCTCAGCCTGCCTGAAGAGCAACCTCTTTTCTTAGTTAAAGCAACCTCTTTTCTTAGTTAAAGCAACCTCTTTTCTTAGTCAAGGGACAGTCAAGGGTAGCTGGAATTATTAAGCACTGAAAGAAAAAGAAAGTCTAACTTTTTGAATCTCCTTTTAATGGTAATTATCCTTTTTCCTACTGCACACCACATGCTTTTCTGACCTCCAGAGTACCCTAAGCTCTGGATTATATTTATGTAGTTGGTGCTGGGGATGCGAACATGCTCTCTCCTGCTCTCTTCCTATCATACAGTAAACAGTGTCTGTCAGACATGAAAGAATAAAACAGCAGAGAGCATCTTCCCTACAACAAACTGTTTTGCTGAAATACTTGCTATGTTGTGTTTAGCCCTTATTATGGTTTACAGTGGCTCCCAAATGACTCCATAAAAGTATAGTGTCTCTGCTCGGATTCCTGGCTGAGCACTCGTTTGTCTCAGGGTTTAGGTTTGGTACATGTGCGTTTGTGAACAGAATTTTAACTCATCTTCATGATGTTAATTGATCTCCCCCTGGGGTGGGTGGAGCTGCGTGGAAGGGACGAGCTTGATGCGAGCACTAAAGGAAAGGGGGTTTTTGGACTCCGTGATTAGTGTAACTGCTGTAGCTTGGCTGTCCTATCAGACTGACAAAGGTCTCTCTTTGCTTAACCAAAGAACCTGAGTTCTCAAGAACAATGCATTTCCCTGAGACTTACCTCAGCCTTGCAGGGGAAACAAAATTCACATTTCAGAAATACCTGTCCGGTCTTATGGAGAGAAACTCTCACCTTTTCTGATGCAGAGATAGATCCATTCCACACTTAGTAAGGTGCTTCAAGTAGCTTAGTGTATGTGGTGGAGGGGCTGGGTTTCATATCAGCAAGGTGTGGGGGAAAGGGAAATCACCCACGCAGTTGCCTGATGCAGTGTCCTCATTCCTTTTGTTTTCTTTGCTGAGAATTTTCCCCTTTCTGAAATCCTAAACAGCTCATTTCTTCCAAGCTAAACAAATGATTCTGCCAACTACTGATTTTCCTTCTCCTTTCTACTTGTAATGGTTGGTATTATAAGTACAAGTTTCCCTTTGTTTGATAGCAGGTCAGGAGGCCAAGAAGAGCTAGGGACAGCTCCCGTGACACATCAGTACGAGCCAAATCCTTCAGTTTGGCTACACCATGAGTGTCATCACTCTTGGATTCCACCAGCACCACTGGTCAACTCCCAGGAGGCTACTGCTTTGGTCAGAGACTAGCAGCGTGCAGTAAGTGACCAACACAGTCTCCATCCTCAGAGCCACGTATATCCCTTTTTACTGCCCTGATGCTTTTTCTCCTCTTTGTTATCATGCTTGTTATCACGCTATTCCTCACACAACAGTCTAGTTAAGCCAGTCTTCCAGATTAGGAAAGTTATTGAATTAGAAAAGCAATAGCAGTAAACTTCAGCATCAACAAAGTTCTAGTCCAAAGGGCTGCAGCTGACAGCCTACAGTCATTCCTCACCATGGGGTTTACAGGGAAGGGTACCTGGGACAAGAATGAAAATTGCTGCAGAGACATAGACCACTGGGAGGTTATGTACTTAATGGGTCCATGGTCAAAGCAGGCTAAATCCAATGCAGGTGTGAATCTAACGGAGTCAGTGGACTAACACAACTCTCTTATCGTGTGCCTGAGTAAACAGTTGGTAGGTTATTAGAAGACCTAATTTCACTAACCTTGCTGGAGCTCTGAATTAGTGTCAAAATTTTCTGATGGCTTGCAAAACCCACATATTACAATGGCAGATAGTCGTTTTTATTCCATGGAAAAAGCATGTGTTTGGAAACAGACACAGACATGATGGAGGTGCCCAGTGACTGTGATCTGTTTTGCAAATGGCATAGCTTTGAGTGGGTTCTCAGATCCCTAAGCTTCCGTTTGAGTTTAATGAACCCAAAGCAACAAATTGAAATTGCAACAGAACCTGCACATTCTGCCTGACTTGGGATCAAAGTCTGAGAAGGCTGTTGTGTGCTCAGTGCAGAATGAAAATGGTAAGTTATTGAAAATATGACAGCAATTATCCAGTGGGAAAAAAGCTCCCAAATTATCTGGGCCTTGCCCACTTTGTAAAAATAACATCATTTTCACTGACAACATTTTGCAAGAACTGAAAATTAAGGTGACAGTGGAACTGTTGAACAACCATAAAACCAGCTTATCCCTTCAAGCATAAACAGCTAAAGGAGTGGTTTGTGGCCAGGAATCGCCTATGACAATCATGCTTTTTCATGTCCTGCAACAGAGCTGCTCCATGTACTCCCCCCTCCACCCAACCCACTCTCCAATTTGGGTGAGGTCATTTGTTTGGCCTTCAATAGGCAGTCCTTATCTACGCGACTGGTTTGGAGAAGCACCGCGGCCCTGGAGCCATGGATTGCTGGAAATGAAAGAGCAGAAGGAGGTTGCATAGCTTCTTCTGGCTTCTCCTAAAGTAACCTGGAAGAAGGAGTCTGGGGATATGAGGGCTTGCTGCTTTGTGTGAGAAGCGGAGATGCCTAGGGTGATAACAAGGCCAGCAAAGCCCATGGTCCCACCAGCAAGGACCCAGCCCCACAGGGCTCAAGCAAGACCAGCAGAGCAGGTTCAACCAAGAGTCCCGATCACCTGCCAAGTCCACAGTGTTGAAGGAGGAGGGAGGTCAAGCTGGAAAGTCAAGGCATTGGGTCAGGCTCCAGTGGGGCACATGGCATGGGCATGGCTCCAATGCAGCTTCAGTGCAACTGAGGCGGGCATCAAAAGGGAAAGCCCTTCAGCTTAAAAACAGCTCTCAAGCGAAGTGAGAGGCATGGGAGCATCCTCCATACCTTCTCTGCCTGCACCTCTCAGCAGCCAAACCCCAGGAAGAGGGGGAAATGCGCTGTGTCCTTCCCACCACCACCATCCTGCATATCCAGCCGTGTTGTGGCACAGTGCTGGGTGCCAGGGGCAGAGCAGTGGGGACAGGGGTGCAAGGGAAGGGGATCCTCTGCTCCCTCCCAAGCCAAGCAGCATCACCCCCTCCCACAGTGGGCTGAGTGCAGCTCTTGGGGACTCAGCAGTGCTGTTGAAGCAGGGTTACAGATTCCCCTGCGGGAAAGAAAAGCTTGAAACAAAAGGATTATATTGGAAAAACACACACAAAAGAGTAGGGGGGGAACTGGATGAATAAAAAGCCCCTCGCCCCCAGGTAAACAGTGGGAAGTCTGGACGCAGAGCTCTCGAGCAGCTTTGCTTTCAAAAACTGTCCTTTTTTTTGTTGTTTTTAGACTTTCGATTCTGTTTTTCTTCTTTATCTCTGCCCAGCAGCCGCTGACAGATGACCTTTAAAGCCCCGGAGAGCTGCACCAGCAGGTGATTTACTAACAGCTGTGCCAGTCAACAAACCCAAGGGGAGCAGAGGTCGAGGCTGTCCAGTGGATCCAAGGGTGGGATTTAATTAAAGAAAGATGCATTACACTTTTTATTGACCCGCGTGCGTGCGCACGCCAGCCTTTCCTCTGCTTTTCCTTCCTTGTTTCTTATTTCTTTGTTCCTGCTCCCTGCACCTGGACATTTCATCCTGGATGTGTCAGACCCCTCTTCCTCCCAGCTCACCCCCCCAGTGCTCCACTCACCAAAATCCCATCTCACACTTGCACTGGGGCCTGGGAACAGGTGGGGAGGAGGCAAGTGGAGGGGAACCCAGCAGCTGACGGCACACAGCATCCCTGTTTGTCCTGTGATACTCATGGGGGCTGAATGGCTATTCTGGGGGATGCTGGGTTAGGGTTACTCCTGCTGCAGTAAACCTCTGTGCTTCTATCTTACAGATGACCCCTTAGGAGAGGGAGAAAAAAGGCATTAAAAGCACAGGTTACAGTCTTTTCAGTTTGTATAGGGTTGAGGGGTTATCCACTAAAGACAGAGAGCACTTTGAGCAGTGAAATGCAGTGCAAAAGAGCAGTTTGGTTGCTCTGTATTCGCAAATCAGTGTAATTCGTTATTTTTACTCATGCATCTGATCCTCTATTTTTGCTACCTTAGACTTCTGTTATTATTATTATTCTGTGGTTACTTATATCTGTTTGGGGGGAGGGAGGGATGTTAATAGTCACATATAAACAAATTTCCATTAAAGCTAGAACTCGAAATCAGTTGAGTCTTTAAATACCTAGTACTTCAAATGTGGAATTTCAAGTAAAAGCAAGCTCAGTACTGGCAGATTTAAGTTGCAACACTTGTGCTGAATCCCACTGGGAAAGAGCCCCTAAAAATCATGGGACTATTTTTTTGAGGGCTCAAGAGCAAGAATGAGGGTACCTTTCCCAAAGAGCACAGCACAGGGAATGTTGACCTGTGATGGGACACAAATAGCACAAGAGGGATGGCCACACATTAAGTGCTTCTGAAAATTGGGCCTGCAGTGATCTCGAATACATTAGACACTCCTGTTTGAGGCCTCTCCAGATCTCATCCAAAGTTAGGAGAGAGTCTGCATTCTTAATTTGATTATATTTAGGTATGTGTTGTATCCATTACGTTGACTGATTTCATTAGCCTGAAATGTCTGGCTAACAAATTTGCAGGACACTTCAAGAGCTCCAGTCCAAGGAGCCTTTTGTATGAAGATGAGAAATATGCAACCTTAAAGAAATACTGCAGGAATTTTTAAAGAAGTATCTGATAAAGTTCTTTTTCTGTTTGACTTTCCCAGCTTTTGAGTTTAAAAAGTACAGTGACCATCTTGCCTCACTCTTATATAGTACTGTCCTTTGCTCCTCACAAAGTAACTCCAGGATCAGACTGAACACTTCTGCCTGGCTAAATCCACAGCTTTGAGAAAAGCTTCAGATTTGCTTTCAAACCTTTCAGTGGTGGAGCATCTGCTGTTCTAGCAGTGAAATTATTCTTTCTCAAAATAAATTTTGTGCCCAAATTTGTCCAGAGGCAATTTTCAGCCACAAAAACTTTCAGGGAGAGGTCAGACAATTACCATTTCTTTTCAAAAGTCACTGCCTATGTCAATGTTTCTACTAAATTACTTTGCAGTCTTCCCTTGAGTAAACACATGGAGCTCCTGATGACTCTGAACGTAAGGCAGATTTCTTAGACTTCAGGTCACTTGGTGAGAGTTTTTCTGAACCCTTTCCAATTTTCCAAGCTCTTTTCTCTGCTTTGCTGGTCTCTTTCCAAGACATGGTGGTTGTCATTGGTCTGGAAATTCCTGTGACAGGTTAGGTTTCTATGGCCCTGGATGCTCCATGCACAGCTGCCAAATTTCACTTAGAAGCATTCTGTACAGCTAACCAGCTTCAGTATCGAGTTGCAATGCAGTCAAGTCATGGGGGGTTTCAAGTGGCTTCCACAAGAGAAAGGAAGGGGCAGCCACATACACCAAAGACAAAGGAAGCTGCAAAGTAATCAAGGTTCTGTGGGTTCCCATGTCCCCCCTTACTCTGTGTTCAATCTATTTGTTTTTATGTCCATACATTGACAACAGCCATTGTCCATAGGTCAGAAATCTGCAGCCTTAACTTGAGGCAAACTCTCTCCAAAAATGGATGTTCTTGGCATAGCAGACTGGCCTGGAATGTCTAGATCTAAACTAATTACACATCCGTCACAGACTTCCCGACATCCCGCCAAAACTGGGATGCCTGTGTTTGGCTGAGCCTTTCAACACAACCAAGGCATCTGTACGTCCAGTTCCCTTTAAAATGCATGGGAAATAAATATCCAATATCACTATGTGACTTTGAAAACCCCCCTGCAACCTTTAACCCTCACTTCCCATCCATAAAGCAGGAACAACAGCAATTCCTACCCCATATTTGCTTTATCAGTCTTGTCTATGCAGAACACAAGTTCTATCAGACATGAACTGGCTGCTACTAAATATAGGTACAATGTCTAACAGAGTTTTTATTAGAGCCCCTAGGCACTACAGCTCCATAAATATCCATGTTGACTTTTTCCAGATTAAGAACACATCAATGGGAGCTTTGCTTGAGTAAGAACTGCAGGATCTGGCACTAGTGCTTTTAAACCCTAATAGGAATGAGAGAGTCTGAAGCCTCTTCCAGCCTCATTCATTGGTATCAATGCTTTTAATACCAAGTCAGCTGTTGTGACACAAAGGGTATGTTTCTCTTGGTGCTGTTTCTTGGAACTGAAGAGCCCTCCTGAAGTTTTCATTTTCTTTACTGAAAAGCCCTGCTATGGTAAATCATCAACTCACCAAATTTATAGGAGGCACAGCACTTGGTATGTCACGTCTCTGAGCCCAGCCTAATGATTCACTTACTTATGCTTTTGTTCCTTTGCTTTGTAGTTCTCTTGATTTCAGCAACTGTCCATCATTTTCATGTGGCTTGCTGGCTAGAATGCCCCCTACTATTCCAATAATCATTGCCCTGCCAGAGTGTTTATTACTGACTGAACGGCAGCAGAGACTGGTAAAATGACCTGAGCAGTATGAATTCTCCTTCAAGTCTCTGGGGCCTCACAATTCTTGAAAGAATGAAAACCAAGGAAAAAAAAAAAAAACAAAAACCCAAGATAAGTTATGGGGAAAGGTCAAAGTCAAGTTTTTCTGCAATAGCAGGTTTCTTCACTGGCTTCAGTGTCTCCATTACTGAGCACTCACCACATCATCTCCAATATTCAAAGAGCAGCTGTGAACTTGCCGTGCAGCGAGGACTGAGCCAGGTAATGTTTGACAGCCTATTGTGCACCTGCACATCAAGAGGCTGTTGCTTAAAATGTATGTGCTCATCCTCTACAAAACATGCACCCTGGACAGGGTCCCAACATGCTAGTGACTGCCTTGTTGGTTGGGTTGTATTTGAGTTGAGGTTTGTGGTAGGTGCACTGTGAAAAAACCCAAACAAACCACACATACACATACAAAACCCAGTGACCAATACAAGATAATACATAGATGTGTAAATAACTGTGGGAAGATCTCCAAAACACAGTCCCTGTCTAACTTTTATCAGCGGTTTGTTTTCCCTCTGCCTAAGATTCTCAAAAGTGGGTGCCTAAAGTTAGTCTCTCCTGGCTAAAAGCTTCAAAAGCGTCTTAATAACACAGGAATCTAAGTGCCTAGTAGAACACTTCTTAAAGGCTCTGGAAAATCTCAGCCCTCCATACACATCTCTAGTGATATGATTTCTAAATGCTCAGTGCTCACAGTAGCTGCTATTGCAGCAGAGGGCAAGGATTCTTCCAAGGACCCCGAGGAAGTGGGGCATCCATCACACTTTGTCTCCTGGCCTGACACTTCCCAGAAATTCACACCTAATATGGATTTTCATGTTCAACATGACTCTAAGCTTAAGCCTCTATTTTTTAAAATCCTGGAGTCAGCTTCTCTGCCATGGATGCCACTCCAAGGCATTACTATCTACAAATCAGACCACAAGTACTGTCATTATAGGGAAGATTTCACAGCACTGTTATTCCCATATCCACAGCCCATCATTGCTGTCAGATGTGCTAGCTCTAGGCAATAAAGGGTACAAAGGGCACCAAATAAACAAGCACAAATTCTTCTCTCATGCAAATTTTATTACAGCTTTATGAGGGGACTGTAAAAGGGTTTTGTGTTTAGCTGCTTCTTATGGAAAGAGGATTTTTTCCATAGTACTAAAACAAAAAACAAAAACAAATTTCACCCTGGGAAGAAGGGCAGAAGGACTCCTCACATAGCTATTTCAAAGTCAGCTGTTTCATAGTCCTTATTTGCAAGAGATCCCCATAGAAAACATAGAGCAAAAGGCATTTTTGCCTTCTAGGAGAATTTCACTTACTAAACAGGCTAGCCCATGATGAAGAAATCAATTAGCAAAGGAACATCAGGGCCTGGATATATTACACGTAACTCTAAGTATGCAGTGTGTTTAGTGCAGCAGGCTGGATCTCTAGGCTCTGATTGTACCTAGGGGAGAATGTCAGCTCCCAAAAGCAATGCATCCCTTCGTGGAATAGATACTTCAGGAACAGAGGAGGAAGCAACTTTTGCCACTGCCTCACTGCCTTTTCTATGACGATAGAGGGAGGCAGCTGAAGTAAACCCAGGCCAAGAGCTAGAAGGGACCAACACAGCTACAGAAACCCTGGCAGATGCCAAGGGAGAAGCATCTTCAGAAGCACTCTCCAACCACGCTCCCAAATCACTGCTGGTTATGAGAATGGAAACTTGGCTGCTGACAAGGAAATCAAAGAGCAGTGGTAAAAAAGTCAAAGGCAAAAATTAAATCAATGCAAAACTTCTTCATTTTGGCTGAAGCAAGCATTTTACTAATTGAATTCAGCCTTGCTCTCATTTCCATATGGGTCACCTAGAGGTTATGGCTTCCTAATCTTATGTATCAATCTCATGTCTGAGCTGTTTTCAGGATGGATCATATGTCTTTACACTGCTTGTCAGACATTTTTTATCAAAATTCATGCAATACCAGTCAGTTTTGCTATATACATGGTCATACAGTGTATTATTTTTGGTCCCCAAATGATTTTTTCTGATTAAAAAAAAAAAAATTTATTCAGAAGGTGACATTTCTCCATGCAAGTAGTCTCTATTGTTAACTTAACATTTTCTGTTGCTATTAATATTATTGCCAGTAAGCTACTCAATGTGAAGCATGTACAATGAAGAAGAGGCACTTGAAGGTCAGAAGGAATCAATAATAGTGAAAAGTAAACATACAAGTCAGGCAGGAATCACAAACCCAGCTTGAAGCTAATTTGGTTTTTTATTCCAGTAAATATGCATGGTCTCTTTTGCATTGTGTTCACAAAGTTCTTGTTTGGAAATGTTGTTAGGAACTTTTGAACTTGCCTTCGGTTTCTAAGCCACTGTACCGTCAGCCAAGCATCTCTTGTTCACCAGAGCCTTGATGCAGTCTTAATTCAAGAAAATGGCAATTTTTCCTTTGCTGTCAATAGGGAAGCTCCTAACATCCAGTTTCCTAAGGACCCTAGAAAAGACATCAGCCACACTACCTGCAGTCTCCACACAGAGCCATAAGGCCTTTCCCAAGCTATCATTCTGTTTGGATGTAGAGCACATCTTCCCCGTACCGATGTGCTCCATGCTAAATATGGAACAGCAATCAACATCTGTGGAGAGTTCACATTTGGCATGTTTACATGAGTATTTATTCCTCCTTTGTCTTCAAGCAGCAGCTACTACATAATGTATTTGGTATGATTAATTGTGGGAATGTTGCTCATCCCAGCATAGCATGACATCTTCAATCACATGACATCTTTCTCTCATTTGTAAGGGGAGAACTGATTTTGTATCTTGACATGTTTATCATTGTGAGGTTGAGCTAGTTATCTTATATGGGCCTGCTCCCTAGTTCTCAGGGTTGACAGATTATGGTGTCACATTAAAATCACATATGCCTTGTTATTGCAGCTGCATCTCGAAAGGAAAGCAAATAGAGGAATCACCACCACACAAAAGCTTTAAGATGATGTTTTGTTCAATAAGCCAGTGGTTTGCAAGGTTGTTTTAGGCTATTATAATTTACTCAGTTATTTGGTATTTCATTTTTCCAACTTTTTTTTTAATCTCAACAATGGAAAAATTCACATAGCCCTGCGCAAGCTTCAGCTGATCAGAATCTTTCTCTGTGGGTGGGATTTGCCTCACCTAATTTGAGCCGTCTATTTAAAAGCTGTGAGTCTGCTCTAAATTAGGCAGTATTAGTCACCAGTGACAGACAGATGCTTCTTGAGATGACTTATCCCACCTGGTTTCAAGTGGAAGTTTAGAACAGGGAGTCTAGCACCCTTGCACATGGATGCAGAGCAAAGTAAAAAGAGGCGCTGTTGTTTCCAGGCAAGCTCGCTGTTACAACCCCATCAGGACTGCTCTACGCAGTAATGGCCATTCCAGCTGAAGAGTGTACTACAGATGAGACATCAAAGAAACGGTAAAAATTCAGATATAAGGAAAGCCTGAGGATTCAATATTTTTGCTCAATTTGTAGTGAAAAAAAAAAAAAAAGCATCTTCATAGCTCGGCTTCAAAATTTGCAACTTTTTTATCATTAAGATTTTTCAAATGCATTAATGCAAAGATGTATTCAAAGAAGTTCTCAAAAGAGCTGTGTGGTCTAGGCTAAAATTCTCGTCCTGGTATACTCCACAGAACTTTATACAAAATTCAAAACATGAGAAAACTACTTTGAATCACATCTCTAGACTTCATATTTTGAGTGGCCAACTGAGCTACTGAAGCACATGTGGTGCAGTTTAGCTGGGGCTTATGCATCAGAAGGATGTAGAAGTCCAACTGTACAGTCATGGATAAAGGCAAATAAGCCTTGGTCACTGGATGCATTCCTTTCACTTCCTTACAACAGGCCACCAGCCAGTATAGTGATAGAAAGCAGGGTGCTGCTTGCCTGTCCTAGAGTTTGCAAACTAAACAGGTGTCTACAAAGGTCCACATGCAGTTCATGCACTAATGAAAATCTGCCCAGCAACTTGCCTGGCAGCCTAAAGCTGTATTTTTTTTCTGGAGTACAAAACTAAGTTTTAAGAGAAAATTTAGGAATCTGAGATTTTGGAAAAGACAGAAGGCCAACATGATGGTCTGGGATAATTTTCACCAACATATAAGACGGCTTCTTATGTCCTCCGAATGTTACTGCTTGTTGTAGATGTTTTATTGCCTCTGAGCAGAAGGAGGAATGGCCCTTTCCACATAGTCAGATTTACTACACTTTGAAAAACTATTCTTTTCAGGAGGGGCTTACAGGCCAAGACACAAACATATGAAGGTTTCTCCTAGATGCACTTGAACAGAAAAACAGTTCCACACAGAAATCAAGGAGGCTGCTGTTCTTATTTGCAAGCACATGGGCGTTTTCCCCTACCCTGCTCATTAAACAGTTGCTTTTATTGGTGAAGGCAGAGCTGCAGGGGCCAAGATCGACTGAACATTCAGTTCAATAATTGCTGAATTCCTCAACTTAGAAAATGTATTTTGTACAGACAGGGCAATGGACTGCATGAAACCTCTTTCCATCTCTGCAAAGCATAATCTTCTGGAAACACTAGCTTGTGTTTTTCATCACCATTATTGGTACGATAATTACTTAGTTATTAATACTTAATGCTTAGCTCTTGCAAACAGTTTCAGCTCCAGTGCTGCGGCTTTATTTCTTCTGCTGTGAGAATAAGAGGGAAAACCTAGTAGCTCTCCCTTGCACAAAATATGGACATGCATAAATTCTATCCCAGTGTATAACTCATTGGTAAACTACTCATGGGATAGTTGGAAGACCAAGTCTCTAATTTTTCATTAACCTGCGCCCACTGGTAAGTGTGTAGTTTCTTAAGTTGGCGATTTCTATATAGATACAAAAAAGCAACAAACACACACAGGACTGATGTTCAAGGCAGCAGCAACAATACAAATAAGTTGTCTCTTCCCTAGCTTATAATTAAGAGTTATCATTAATAGACCTGAATGACTTCCTAAAAGGCCTACTTAGTGTTTTAATTGGTTCTGTCCTCCTCACATTTTTGTTTACTCAGGCCCACAGGATCTCAGCTGTATTAAGCAGTTTTCCAATTAATAATGCATTTGAACTTAATAGTCCACTTTTTCTGACTCAGCCATTTTTCCACCTTGTTTATTTAGCTGACTTACAGCATGTAATTTCCACATATTCCCCAGTAGCTGGAACCCACTGAATGCTGCCACTGTCCCTGGGCAAGGGCTGCCTGGTACTGTCCGTATCCTCTGTGGGAGCCAGATGGAGAGGGACTGCCTTTGTAAAGATCCACCACCATGTTTGTGGTTTCAGGGGAGCCCCTTCCAGTCCTCCCTGCTCCTGAACACTGGTTTGAGTTTTTTTTTTCAGTAATGACTCAGCTGTTTATTTTTCTCTTCCTGCTTCTTATTCCATTCTGTGAGCAAGCCTCTTCTACCTGCTGTGCAGTAAGAGGAAGGTGAGGGGCTCTGGCTTCTCTCATGCAAGAAGGAAGGGGCAGGAATGACTGAGAGCTTTAAGGAAAGGAGAGAAAATGGCCCGTGCTCCCAGGCTTCTTCCTTCTAGCCCTCAGAAGAGTCCCTTAGGAGAGTTCGTGTCACTGGCCTTGCTGGATTGTTCAGCATGTTCTCTGCATCACCTGCTCTCAGCTGGTGACGGAAGAAGAAAACAAAAACACCGTGAAAGAGGCTACCCTCATGGCTAAAACCAGAAGGTGTGCATCCCAAATGAGAGGATCAAACTGCTCAGATCCGCTCCTAACCCAACTATCAAACCTGCTGTCAAACTAGTTCTTCCCCAGGTATCTGGAAGAAGGCACTGGCGATCTTTCACCAACCATTTCATATGGTCCTGAGGAGAGGAAGGTTACCCCAGCCTGAAATAAGGAGTGTCATAAAATACAATAATGCATGGGAATATGAACCACAAGAAAGACAAAAATGCAGTGAGTGCAATGGCTCCAGCACACCTGTTTCAACTCCTAACGGAGTAGAACAGCAAAGACAAATTTTGCAAACCCCTGCACAAAAGCTGCTCTGTCCAATTCCATCACCCGGATCAAAATAACATGCGAGGGAGCCTTGCTAGCAAGCGCCAGGCAGATGGGCAGGTCTCAGCTTAGAGCCCACAGCCAGCCCCAGGAAAGCACCGTTAAGAAACACCCTGTTTTCTCCTCTCCGTGGTAGCTCTTGGCATGCCTAAGAAAAGAAGATGTTTTAACACAGCAGCAACAGTAGCACTAAAAAGAACACTTGTGTGTTAAATCATTGAGAAAGAAAAAAACAACGATTATACTTTTCTTCTTTGTGTTCTTTTTGTTTTCCTGCCAAATACTGGAGAGAACAAAATAGCAGTTTTTTTGCTGTGCAAGGCAAACTTGTAAAGTCAGAAGGAAAACAAATCCTGAGCAAATAACTCAAAGCAAATAGCTGGAGGAAGTGAGGGTGGGGAGGTAGGCAGCGGGAAGACCAACTGATATATTTTCAGCATTTGCTATATTAAATCTTGAAGTAAGATAAATGAAGAATATACATCTCCATAATCAAGAAATGCCCTGCTTGTTTTGGTGAGCAACAAAATGCTTAAAATTATATCCCAAGCCTAAAACTGCCACTAACAACCCACAGTACTGCTCCAGACACTTGTGGTGGGCTCTCACACCAAAACATCCACGAGGCCATATCTGAATGGAGAGGAAAGCTTGTGCTTAGAGCTAGCTTTATCTAATCTAAAACATAGTGATGGATCAAGTCAAGATACCAGCTTTACACATATGCTTACAATTCAAGATTTTATGTTATAAACCTTCAAGACAGAGAAGCATGTGCATCCACACAGCCAGAACAGCCTGCTGGTTTTGGTGGGACTACAGCTGGCCTAAAGGTACCTCCAGAGCCTGGGGATGCTTTTGGAGATCCATGTCCAGTGGATGGCCAAAATAACACATGAAGGGATCTTACCAGATCACTCTGGACTGGCAGGAAGGTCTCAGCCTGGCACTCTAGGGTTGGGACCTGGTCTGATTCACAGTGACCGTAGACACCTCAGTGGATTTACAGTCTGCTGGCCAAGCCCAAGAGGGACCCTTGCATGGATGGACATTATATTGCTTCCCCGCACACACTGCACTGGGAGTATGGCAAGAAAAATACTATCTTAGAATATTCACCAAGGGCCAGATTAGGACACACGTGTCTGTTTGGGGTAAAACGCTCCTATTCTGGGCT
Organism: Psittacus erithacus; assembly: GCA_009867235.2. Taxonomy (NCBI): domain Eukaryota; kingdom Metazoa; phylum Chordata; class Aves; order Psittaciformes; family Psittacidae; genus Psittacus; species Psittacus erithacus. Next base: position 59,219 of record WYDI02030784.1, read on the forward strand.
GACATCATGAGGATTACCTGATGCCACTGGTTTCTGGGTAGTAAAGCTGAGAGCTTCTCTGCAGGACTGGGGCCATGTTAAAAATGACAGAGGATAAGCGTGGCAGCCAGCCTTTTCAGCATCAGTGCTTCATTCCCTCTGGGCGAGGACACTGACTGCTGTGGGTGGTTCTCTGCACCTCAGAGCCATGCTGGGAGTGGAAGCATGCTTTGTTTTCCATCCCTGCACGCATTCCTCTGCCAGAACAACACCTTGAGGCTGAGCCAAGCCAACATCTCTTGTTCTTGGACTCTCCCACCATATTGGACTCTCTATCAGGGTATTGCTTTCTCTCCTTAGTTACTCTTAATTTGAAAAATGAGCTCCAATCCCCACCTATTGGCACACAAAGGAACCTTCCTCTTTCTCCTTAACCCTGCTGTGACCACAAAAGCTGCTACAACACAGAAGTACCTACGTGCTCATAGCACATATGTCAGTTTTCCCCCTCCTTCCTATAGAAAGGAAAGGTCTCTTCCCATGCAGCAAGCTGAAAATCCTGCCCGTTTAAAATACAAAACAGCAGCAAACTGAAAGAGACCTGGAGAGGCCACTGCCTGCTGTAATAGGATTAAGGGCTATATCTCAGCCAATGCTTCTGGAATCAGCTTTTTCTTATCTGGCCTCCTTTGTAGAAGCTACGATCTCTTTGTACAGACTCTGTTACCGGGCTACCCAACAAACGCTATTTTTGGCTGACAGTACAAATGCCATATATAAAACCTGAGTTTCTAGAAGGGCAGCCACTTTGTCACTGAATAGCCAAAACGCAGGTGTTTTAACTGGAGAAACAAATGCAACTCTCCTTCCCCAGCCTTTGCTAAGGAGGCCGTCTCAAAGAGCAGATCACACTTTCTCCCAGCTTCTCCATACCACACACTGAAGATTACTGGGTTTCACCACAATTAAGCCTCTGAACTATTTTGAAATCCCACACAAAGACAGTCCGGTACAACAGGCATTATGCACACATGATTCCACATGCCTCCTGTTTACTACAAGGCACACCAGTGTAACCCATTCTATACAAACTTTTTCCCTGATGGTGTCCCAATACATCTCCTGTTTCACATCATCAGAAAATGACAGCTCTTGTGGAAAACAATCAAATGGCCTAAAAAAAGCAGCATAAAAGGACTTCTTGGTGTCCTCCTCTCCTGTTCTCCCAGAACAGTCATTTCTTCTCCACCTAATAAAACACCCAGACAGCTAATTAGCTCCCTCTCATCCCTTGCAGTCAACACATTTTACCCTACAGAGAGGCTGCTGGTTTCCAGGAGGAACAGTGGGGAAGAGGCCTGCAGCATAGATCCCTGCTTCTCCCACTCTACAGAGCTGAGTGTGCTTCTGTTTTACACAGCCATCAGTCCCTGGAGTCCAGGCTCAGTGCAGAGCAGGAGATCAGGATAAGAAGGTGCCAAGATTTTCAATCCCCCTTTTCTCTTCCCACACTCTATGCTTAACCTAAGTTTATGAACTGAGCTGGGTGATTTTCGTAAGCAAAAGCTGCCTGCACAATGATTTCTATTCCACTCACTCCCAGCCCTTTTCCTCCACAAGAGCCGATAACCATCTCTTGCAATTCAATAGGCTTCATATCGTCTCCAGGAAATAATTGAACCCTTGTGGCTTTCAGAGCAACATTTTGGTATTTTCCCTGGCATCAAAATGCTGCTGGATTCTGTTTAAATGGAAGAGATGGCCAGTCCACATTAGCTGGGGGAAGAAAAAGCCAAGAAGACAAATCTCCTGCCTGTGAATAAACAGGGGGAGCAGGGCAAAACCAACAGCTCCCAATAGGAAGGACCAGTTCTTTCACCATGTGTTAACTGGCCTCCCTCTTTGCCTTACCTTAAAAAGTAGATGCACTTGGAGTCTGAGCAAAAATCCATTCTTCAATGCGACCAGCCCCCCACTTCACCCCATACTAAAATAATATGATATGTTTCTGTTCTGGCACGGGTTTCCCCCTCGCCTCTATCTACTCTCCCCTATGCTGTTACAAAGCATCATAGCCATCATACTCCTACAAAATAAGTCATTCCAGCTGATACAGAAATACCAGGTGACATGCATTTTGTAAGGAAAACCTAGAAGAAGGAACTGGCCAGGCTGACCAAAACCAATGCCCAAAGTAAAATTAGCTATTTATGTATCATTGTGCAATTGTCCACTTCTCTCCAGTGATAGTCTGTTGGGTACAGGAGATCCCCAGACACCGTGAGCCTGAAACTGGAGTCCCACCCTGGGAAACTTTTCAAGCAGATACAGCCTCCTTCCTTTACGTGAAATACCTTCATCTGAGCAGTCAACCCACAGTAACTAATGGGGTAGTCCCCAGCACGGCTGTGTACCATTACAACCATTGCAAAACCTCCAAAACCTTTTCTATGGCAATATTCAAGCACATTCCTGCAGGGCTTTCGCATGCCACATCTTTCTGCCTGTCTGCCATTGATTTCGTGCCCTCTCTTCTTGCTTTAGTGCCCACAGACTTCTGCTGGAAGCATTAATGAGAGCAATGTGCAAACAAATGTGGAAAATAATCTCTAATGCCGCAGGCTCAGAGACCAGCGGAAACCAGAGGATGTTTTCTGGCAAAACAGCAGCAATAAGAGCTGTTCTCCAAATAAATAATGTCTCAGCGCATACAAGCTTAGCACTAGCAAAAAGACTTTGGGCTGAAGGCTCTAACTAGTGTTTCTTACCCACCTCCAGGAAAGCATCTACCATCAAGCCATATACGCAGGTGGGCACAGTGACCAAAGCTCACTCAGGCAAAACTTCAGGACTCCTCACCTCTCCTGTTGTCTTTATAAAGATGCTTCATCTGGCTATAAAGTAATGAAATACCAGTTAACACAGGAACAAATGGTACCTCAGAAAGGTTACAGCTAAGAACCTCCTCACTGAGCGCACCGAAAGAGTGCAGCAAAGCTGAGAGCCTGGCATGACACTCAACATGAGCAAACCCTTTATAAGCCTGACTTCCATACCGTTCCCTTGGATTACAGACCATAGGGATGCCCTCCTGCTACCAACTGCCCACATGCCAGCTGCCTCTGCCCTTCGAAGAAGGACCAACAGTGGCCACCATTGTCCTGTCCCATGGGGCCAGCTCCTGCCCTCTTCCTGAGCACACCATGCCCCATAGACAGTACAAAGCCTACACACACAGGGACATCACACCCTATAGGCTTCTCCCCTTGCTCCAACCACTCAGCTCTGTACAGCAGACAATCAAGAGCTCGTTATAAAGCACAGGGCCTGCTCAGTGGCTACCACACCTTGCGCAGACATGTTATGACAGTTGTCTAGGAGGCTGTTACCACTGTATATCACACACACTGGGGCTGGTGAAGTGGAGGAAGCCAAGACCAGCGGTCCATTTGTTGCCTGCCCTGATAGACATCCTATTGATAGCTCCATCTCACACTGGCAAAGCCCTTTGTACCACTCTGGGACAGCTGCTCTGATGCCAAGAATTCCTCGCAGGCTGGCCAGCCCTCGTGGTGCTACCAGGGAAGCTCCAGTTTCAGCAAAGAATTTGATGGTTGTCTGGCAAGTGTATAAATCATAAAAGTAGCTTTGTTCTGCAACACTTCAAACCTTTTGGGCTCTCTCGTATGACTGCAGTTTGCTGGCACTTGCTGTTCAATTTATATAAGCTAAGCTGTGCAAACTCATACCTTTCCAGCCTGTAGGCAGCCTGTTATACCACACAGAGATGCTGCCCCACTACTCCAAGCTGCATTTTGCTGACAGCAGGGCCTTTCTGGAAAAGGTGCAGCCACTGTTTTTTTCAGGATCTCCTTTCACAGGAAACCCCGCAGAGTCCAGACTTTTTAAACCAATTCGCTTCAATAGCATCAGGAGGCTGTATCCAGGCAGGCCCTGTACCCAGAAAAAGAGACCCAGAGAGGAGAGCTCTCAGTTTTCCCCAAAACAGCTGCAGCACAGCTGGCAGCAGAGCAAGTCACCTTACCCTGGGAGATGAAGGTGATGCAAGGCAGGCCAGAGACTGGGACTGCTGAAATTTTCCTACCCGCAGGTTAAAAAATGGGCCCAAAGGGGACTTCAGATGCTTCATGCTGGATTCCCACAAATCCATAGGCAAAATGCTACTGTCCAAAAAGTCTCTGATGGGTGCAGAATAAGATCCCACTATGCCTTGGCTGCAGCACGGGCTATTTATTGCCCAGAGAGCCTGTGACAGCAGCCAAATGTGTCTGTTCCTCCGCACCCATGGCAGCATCAGCAGCTGCTGCCTGCAAAGGAGAAGGCAGCAAGTAAAGTTCCCTCTATAGACGCGGCCTGGGGCCAAGGCAGCATCTGGGTGCCTCCAGCAGAGAGGGAATGTGGGCAGAGGCTGCCATGCTGAGAATGGTCCCATCCTATCCCTACTCCACAGCCAACCAGGTGGGAAAGTGTCATTAGGTGGATAGGGAATGGGTGTATCCTAAGAGAGGTGTGCCAAGCTTTTATCTTGTGCGGATCTACACAATGCCTTTGAAGTTGGCTGGTAGGCTGGAGCAGGAGCCCTGTGATAATAAGGTGAAAACCAGTGGAACCTGTCCAGACGCTCGGCTCATTTGAAAATGAGGATTTTATGGGGCTGCTGAGCAGAGAGCATCTGCGCAGCATGACGTGGCTCTGTGCAGTAGCCAAGCAGAGGCAGCTAATAAATGAACAAGGAAGAACTGTGAGGAAAAGGAAAAGCTTTGGTTTTCAGCAAACCCCCCAAATTTCTCTCTAATGCAATGCACTGAGTTCTGTGCGTGGTTAGAAATCTCAGCCATTTAAGCCTTTTACTCAACCTAGGCCAACTGCTTTCGAACTGTTCTCAAAAAAAACCCCAGCTAAATACATGGAATTTCAGGATGAGTACCACACTCTCATCTTTAACTGCTGGAAAGGACCCTGTGGGCGGCAGGACACATGTTGAAGATGGCCATGATTAGATATTCACTTTACAAGTGATGTTCAGAGGCCTGTGGACCATGAGAGTCCTGGGGAAGGATGACTTCATGAAGTCCTACTCTACATCCTAAGGGCCAAGGGAATCTGTGGGTTGGAATGAAACAAAAAAAAAATGTATCATTTGGGATCCTAGATGGAAAAATTTGGGTTGAGACGTGGCGTATTTCAAAGCCCAAGCTATGTATATATATTTATAGATATGTATGTATGTATGTGTACACATACTCCTCTCTTTTAATCACAGAGATACAAAAACACCAATGCACACACATGCACACACATGCCTATGTGTCCATCCATTGCCCCTTTGGTAAATGCAGCCAGTGACACATTGCAGCTTGCTGCCCCTGACCCCCCGGAAGGTCAAGAGTTGGCCTGTTGGGAAAATCAACGTACAAGCCAATTAAAAGAAGACTACAAATATGGGAATGAAATGAAAGCAGAGACTGCAAAACACCAAAGAGTTGTTTTTACAGCTAGCTTCCACTCCTGTTGATCCCTGAGCCTGCAGGCTTGGTGCAAAGCTGGGAGACTGCAGTCCCAGAGTGCTGTCACCCCTCTTCGTGTTCATCATGTCTACCCTGCCCTGCTGACAGCTGGCAGTGGCACCACTGGACACAAGCAATAGCGTACTTCGTTCTTCAGCAGGAGATAATAATATAGACGTTTTCACTGGCCAGACTATTTCACCTCCTTCCCTCCATCCAAAATTTCCCAGTAAATGCACTAGCATGTGCAACGAGACAGTGGTTCTGAGTGTTTCCCAACTGCAAATCCCAACATGGACAGCCTGGTTTACACTCACCAAGGAGAACACAGCAAACGAACTCTTGATTTTCCTCTCATTTAGCCAAGATGGTTAACAAGCACTAACACCACTGAAACCAGTTAAGTTACATCCCGGTGCAAATGAGATCCAAAGGGGCTCAGGATCTTCAAAAGGCCAGTCAGTAGCACAGAAAAGCTCTAAAGCTAAGGAAAGACCAAATGGGGGAGGCAGGGTAGGGAAGGAAAAATAACAAAGCACCTACCTGCAGGCCACAAGGAATGTTTTCCACAGGAAATTAAAACTCATAAGTCATGCATGCCCACCTAAGCCCATGCCAGGAAGAAGAAATAAAAGACTGGGAAAGGGGAGGGAGTAGCAGCTGTAGCAGGAACAGTACTCAATAACCAATGATTTGGACTCAGATTTCAAAGCCCCATGACATTAGCTGATGCAGAAGGGGATGGGAAGACAACATCGTGGCAAGGCTTTGGCAGCTGGAACTCATGCCAAAGCGGGGGACCTGTGCAAACCCTCCGGATGGATGATGTCCCAGCTCAGTGTCACCTCATTTGCTTGGGCACCCTGGGCAATATCTTGCACACAGAGCAATAGGTAACATGCCAGGAACATGCCACTACCACTCCACACATCCCAGGGCAGAGGAGGACAAGAAAGGGCTATTGGTTTGTAGATGCTCTTGCCAGCGGCTACAGGCCCCTCCTGCAAAGACTGGAGGCAGAAGGAGTAGCAATCAGCAGAAGGAGAGGTTCAGGAATAAGCAGTAGAAAGGAGAGTGGCCACCATCATACAGAAGACTTGCTCTGCATGAGTGGGGGCCCTGCAGAAGGGCTATGAGGAGGATGAACACATTGCACTGCAGGACAGGGGCATTTTCTGCAGTCAGCCAATGGGCTGTGGCAGAGGAAACATGCTCATGTGCCTTATAAAGACCAAAACAAGTTTCCTTAAGGCAAGCCCCTGCTTCTTCCTGCAACCTTTCCCACTAGGATTTTTAGTTTTCTCCATTTTGGTTTTGTTTGTAGGGTTTTTAACATATCCTTCCTGAAAGCCTCCTATTTCTAATCAAGGCCACATTACCGCCAGCTCGTAGCATGAGTCCTTCGTAGGCGACTTCTGCCTGAGGCTGACTAAAGGCAGAAAAGGCAGAAATGCCTTTGCCCAGCTGCTGCTGCTTCTCCACGCTAGTGAGGAAAGCCACACTTCACAAGGAGCAGCCCTGTTAGGTCGAGCAGTCACTCTGTGGTATGGGTACATCAGTTCTGCACCTTTCATCCATCTCCTTGGAGGCAGCTACTGGAGGCAGCCCGGAAGCAACTGCAGGGGGAATGGATGTCCTCCCTTCCTCCCTGGGTGGCCCAGACCAGCCATTCCTGATTGCCCTGTCTGAGGATCATCTTTTCTCTGTTCCCTTTGAAATCTTATAGTCTGCAGTGGCTATTTCTTGGCTTTCTCACTGGTGGCTTTTTGTCTCAAGTGTAATGCCTCATGCTGAAGGAGGCCACACTGCTGTGGGAAAGGAAAGGAGAGATACTGACACAGCTGTTGTGAAGAAGGAGGGGAAAAATACTCAAATTGTTTTTGTTTTTTGTTTCTATTTTTCTAAGTTTCTGGTAATTTAATTAATCTCTTGCTGTCTTTGTAATTTTTCCATGTATATTTCCTCTGTAACTGTTAGGGGATTTTTCCCCTCAGAGACCTCCTCATACTCACCTGCTCCCTTGGGCCTCATCGAGAGGAAGGTGAATTACGCGCAACTTTGCTTTGTCTCTGTCATTGTTCATACCTACACAGCACCTCTCCAGATTAGGAGTGAAATCTCTGCCCTAACCACAGCGGCTGCTAAAGCTCAACAGGGGACAAGGGGAGCAGCATTTCTCTGGTCCTAAAGCAGCCAGCTTCATCAGACTTCTCACAGAGTCCTATCCTTTTTTTCCTCTGAAGTTAAAGCAGAGAACACAGGACCTCCTCAGGACTGCTCCGCCAAAGCAGGCTGGAGTCAAACTGCGGCAGACACAAGTGCATGGTCTGATTCTGGTCTGGCACTACTGCTGTCTTCTGCACCAGAAAAAACAGAATCACAAAATCGCAGAATGATTTGGGTTGGAAGGCACCACTTCCAACCCCCTTGCCATGGGCAAGGACACCCTTCACTAGACCAGATTGCTCAAAGCCCTATCCAAAAAGCCCCATCCCTAAAGACACTGCATCCACATTCAGCTCAACCCTGGTTTAGGCAGGACAGCAAAGACTGGCTTTCAAGCCCAGCTAGAACCCAAACTCTGCTGAACACTGCTATTACTGACTGTAGCTTTCACAGTGTAGAAACCTGAATCTACAGAAAACAACCTGTGGAAGAACCAAGCTATTTCAGAACGGCTTATAAAGCTTGCCATCAGGTGGAAATGACCTCTGACTGCTGTCCAGCTGGACTGCTCTGGCCCCAGCACCTTCCAAGCAAAAGACTCTCCCATCTGAAGACCTCAAATCAGACCAGCTCTCTGCACGATTATCTGTATGGGGGCACTGCTGGGGAAATAGGGTTACTTTTAATGAAAAGGGAATTCTTGCACTTTACAGCTGCAGGAAAAACCTAGCTGACAGAAGACTTTTAATTGTTTTTCTTTTTTTCTGAATATTCATGATCAGTTCTTTCTGGCTCACCTGCAAGGGCAGGTATGTCTCATTCGCAGTGACACAGACCATCTACATGCAGTACTCATGCTGAGGGCAAGTATCAGGCACAGCACTGGCCTTGAGCTCTTCTATCAGCGTGACTCACTCAGGCACACCAGAGAGCTAAGAAAAAAATGAGAAAGGTTGTTTAGCTTGTGCTTTGGAAAATGCTTGAATAAAAAAGAATAATAATTTTGTTAAAAATCAAGAAAAAAAGAGACCACAACACGTCACCGCATCCCACAGACTCCTAGACCATGTTCTGCAGGGCCTCAAGAAGAAATAAGGTCTTTGTTCTGGAGCTGGTGAGCTGGACTCAGCGAGGCGGGTCAGATTCACGAGGCAGGCCAGCACACTCCAGCAAACTGCAAAATTAGCAGAAAGTTTGCTGACTAATGGGATTCACAACACTGAACTATGGACTTTACTGGGTCCCCACTGCTTGCAGGGGTAAAGAAAGAGTGGGGAAAGTGAGAGAAGAAGAAACCTAGTGCAAAGGCAGTTTCGTATATCAAGCACTTATCTAGAAATGAGACAACTAGCACCCAATTCCCAATCTAAAGACCTGCTAGGGCTAAAACACAAGTGCTTCAGTTTCTGGGGCTGAGAAAAAACAGCTTTGAGTGCCCAAAAGCCATACTCATCTGGCAGAAATGGGCCAAAGTCTCCTGAAGCAGAAGTAGGATTCAACACAAGGATTCAACACCAGAATGCTGACAGCCTCCATGAACACCCTCCCAGCAAGACAATAGGATAAAACTCAAAAGGGCACTTCATGTTGGCAAAAAACAAGGACTGAGATGTCCTGAAAGCCAAGTCACAGCAAGCAAGACGGAAGAAGGTTGATTTAGTAGAAAAGAGTAGGAATACTTACAGCCCTGTGCTGAGAGGCTATAGGACATGTCTGGGATGTTATCAGCACAAACCTACTGTGGGTCTACAAGCTGAGCAGAAGTGTGAGGTTAAAAGCATGAGTGTTTGGGTCCTTCTGCATTCACTGTATCCTCCTAGCAAACACCCAGCAAAACAGACAGAAGAACAGCAAAACCAAGGGTGGTGTATCACATGCATTTATTTATATACATGGGGAAAGATGTCAACCTTGTCTTAAAGTAATATTTTAAAAATAGAAGATCCTCTGGCTTCATCATCACATCTATATATTTTAGGCAGCAGTTGCCGCAGTGGGAAAGATTCAAGCTCCATCCTGCTTAATATCCAGAGGCTTCATTATGTGCACATTATGAGTGTTTGTCTAGTCTTGGCTCTGACGTGTTACCTTCACAGCTTTCTGCATGGAGAACACCCTAAACTGTCTGATTTTCCCAGGGTGGAGGTAATTTTCTGCATTCTGTGGAATTTACCTTCAGCATTGCTCAGTCTTGAGGTTTTCTACCTTACCATATCTCATTTTAGCTTTAGCCAGAACCCGTCTGAGTACAAGCTGTATTTTATTATGTATTTTTGTTGCTAACTCATTAGGAGCGCAGCTGTAAATAAGAGATACAGGGCTCACTCTCTGCCAGATTAGCAGTAAGCCAAATAGCACTTTGTCAGCAGCCTGAAGCTTGTGCCTAAAAGGCTGCAAAGAAGATGCAATAAACCTCTGCCCTCTCCTTCAAAAGGAGAGTGAGGCCTAAAGAGGTGACAGATCTCTCCATTCAGCTCAGATGTTTTGACCTGAGCAGCCCTCTGTTCCTGGGAAAACAGAAACTGGCTGCTGAGAATCAAAATGTCTGGGGCTTTCAGGGGCTGGGGCATGAGCAGGCAGGGATAGTAACCTGCAATGGGCCCAGAAAGATGGAGCTGGGGCTGGAGCAGAAACTTCTGCACCCAGGGTGGAGCAGGCTGGGGGAGCAGAGGGACCATTTCCCAAGAGAAGAAAACACGGTTCATCTCTCTGGTGAAAAAGCAGCGGCGGCAGGGAGCAGGGCCCACAGGCAGCAAATTTGAACAGGCAACTCCAGAGCCAGCTATAATTTTTAATAACAAATTTTATTGAATCAGTCCAACAAGCTCATAAATAAATAAGTGAATAAGTAACAGCTGCTCTGAAGTTGTACGTGAGGGATTTGTACTAAGGATGGAAGATGGTGACAGGATCTGTCAGGACCAACTCAAACTCATGCAACGAACTTCACAAGCAGGGAGGCGATCATCAGGGGAACAAGTAGTCTATAGCCAAGCAAGGAAGCCTACTCCTGCAGAAGTCAATGGATACCTCTTTTCACTTAGTCCTCTTTTCCCTTTACCCCTTTACCCATAAACCCAGTGACAGGCCAAGCATTGAATAAGGCCCTGTTCAAATCATGCTTTCAGATGGGAGTTTGCACTGTACTCAGAGCAGGTGCAAGACTAAAATCTTCATGTGAACAAGAGCTGCGGGATCAAGCCCTCAGACCCCAGCCAACACATCCCATTTCTGAGTTTCAGAAGCAGAAGCCTTAAGTCTTGCAGGAGTATCTTGCTGAACGTGTGGTTCCTAACAACCAAAGCAAAATGCTCGGAGACATGTTTCGGCAATAATTAGAAACACTACTGAAGAGAAGGAGGGGATATTTACTTTTTCTTTTTTTTTTTTCCTAGAGTTATAGATTTTATAACAACAAAAATCATCAGGACCAGGGGCACATTTTAAAGACTATTCCTTCCTCTAAGCGATGCCATGACACACTCCACCAGCTGCATTAGAATGCTGCATTCTTCTGAAATGGTGCACCATGTCAGAAAACTACAAATATGCTCTAAACGACTGTTCTTACAAATAGGCACCTGTGACAAAATGAGATGTTTAAACCACTTGCGTTAAACTAGAGGGAATAGACCAGGAGACAACTCTGAAGGGGTCTGAGTGGCTCAGCAGTACTTACAGCCTCTCTGGCACATGCTCTCTCCAGAGGGTGAGTGCAAAGGCTTTTAGTCCCAGAACACTAAAAGCAGGCAAAATATCAGGAAAGAACACTGCCTTGCACTTTCATACCTCTTACCAGACACAGGTAAATGCTAGACCAAAACAGCACATTTATCTTTATTTGCCAAGATCGGGCTGTTGCCACAAATGGCCTTTGCTCATTCTTGCTCCATCAATAGAGGGTGAAATAAGACTTTGAGTACCAAGATAAAGTAAACTGTGAGCTGCAAGAAGCAGAGGACACCTAGCATAAATCCAGACCTGCCTTGTGGCTTAGCAAGACCACATCTCATACCTGGGGCAAAAAGCAGACTATCAGCCATAGTGTTCAAGAAGGCTCTGCAAAAGCTCTGGTGGCCCTGAAATAGGGCAACAGCATCTCTTATTCCCACAGTGAACTTCCTGCCCAAACTCTATTAGTAAAAGCAGCCAGCTAGAGCAACTCCTACTGCAATTGGCACAAATTATCACATACAAGAATTCAAAGTCTTGTGGCTTGGAAGTCTTACATTATGTCTGCGCACTGATGGCTTGAGTATCCTGACAGAATAACATGAATTTTCTACTACCACTACTCTAGCTGTATTTGTATTAAAGGTACTAGTTCAGAGGTTACTTTTCCTCTGAAAACCTACAGATAAATGTTGGCTTGTACTGAAAAGGAGGAGGAAACCCAGAAACAGAGATTCCCACAAAAATCAACCTTTCTTCTGTCCTCTAAACACTCCTGCCCAAAAGGAGGTGCCTGCCACTCTACAAGGACTATCCAGCCTGGCATGGCTGGATCCAACAGAAAATGTTGTATCTGTAGCACAGCCAGCAGCTCCTCCCAAGCACTCATTCTAGATGGATCAAATCTCAAACCTGCAAATTAATTTTTGTGTACATGCGGCTTGTTAAACATTCTGAACTTTGTTTGGGAGAAGGGGGGAAGCAAGAGTGGAGGTCTTCCTCCCCCTTGCCTTTGCCCTGCAGCAGAACCTCACTGTAGTGTCAGCACTCTCATTACAATATCTCATTATCAGGCAACTGGAAGCTTAGAAGACAAATGGCCAGCTGTTGACAGGCCAAATGTGAGCCTTCAGTGAACTTTATTATCCCCACCTTTAGGACGGAACTGGCATCTGAATCTGGCTTCTCCAAAACATAGCTCTGCCTGGGGGAAGGGCAGCACAGGAGTGAGGGAGGAAATTGCAGGCCTGCAGTGATTGCAAAGAACAGCCACACAGGCTAGTTCATTTACAGGTTCGGTGGCTAACACACGATGAGACGTCTTTGTGATGGCTTTCCACGCGTTGCCCTCTTCAGTGCATTTTGCAAGGTGGGCAGCCATGTCTGGAAATCCCTATTGTAGTGTTAGGATTTCAGCTGCAGCAACAGCAGCTGTGTGAATTTTATTAGCAAAGGCTTTTAATACTTTTAATAGTTTCCACTGAGAGAAGAGGGGGGAAAAAAAAGAAGCAAAAGAAAACAACAATGCTGTGAAGTGGTTTGCTGCATTCATGTTCTGCAGACCATATGCACACATGCTGGCAGGCAGCATGGCAGGCGGGACTTCACTCATGACGTGAGTTGTGGTCAGTAGAGGAAGCTAAAAAAGGAACTCGGGGTTTCTATTAATCGAATGGGGGGGGTATGAGCTTACAGGAATCTAGGATGTATTGCTGCAGATTTATATACAGCACAGGAGATGTGTGGCTCAGAGATATGCAGCAGATCACCAAGAACAAGCAGTCTTGGAAACTGAAACAGCTTCCAAGAAACAGCGCAGGTCCAAGCTGCTATTGCCCAGCATTTACTAGGCAAACACGGAAGAACCACAGTTATTTTCTTGCCCCTCACAGCAGGTATCAGACACAGTTCTCCCAAAAGGGAACAAAGATAAAAATCAACCAGCTGTGAGCTGACAGCACAGAGCAATGTGACGGCACTGAGCAATGTCTCCATGTGCATCAGGGATTCTGCACCCCAACTTCCTGGATGAGGAGGGCTTCCCTGATGCCCCCTATTCACTTAAACCTTGGAGGTCTCAAGAGCTGAAAGAAACAAAAAAGACCAAACTTGGTATAAGGATCTCCCCCAGGCAAAATTAGACTTTGCTTTAGGCACTAAGAAGATAGGCCATGGGGGTTTCCTGTTTGTAAATATTTCATCATAAGAACTTCCTCTTATCATTCTCATTGGGGTTAATAGTTATCTCACTAATAGCTGGGAGAAAACAGCATGATTCCTCTTGAGGATCCCTGTGTTTGGAGATTGATTTATCTGCTTGGAACAGGTCCCATTCTTTACAGCCACAATTCTCCTCTTTGGAAATCCCCCTAAATTTTCCTGGATTTGTTGGGGAAAAAAAAAAAAACAACCCAAAAAAAAAAACCAGCTGTGCTTTTTCCAAGAACTAGTGCCACTTTTTGTAGCCTACTCATGCCCTCTGAGTAACACAGCACTTCCTCCTCCGTAAGAAAAAGTCAGTCCCTCATTCTCACAGCAATTCTGTGGTCCAGTCCAAAAGTCAATTGCTTTCTTAGTGATGGCAGTGAGCCTGTAGTAATTTTTCTTCCTTGTTTTTTTTTTATTTATTAAGAGATCATTTAATGCTATTGTTCACCTTGAGAAGGAGCCCAGCTCCAAGAATGAATGCTGTCAGGCGAAGCTAATCCTGAAGCTGATCAAAGAGATGTCAAATTTAGGATCAGTATCAACTACACTCATTTTTCATTTGTAGTGTGATGTGAGTCACATCCATATGAGTTAGGTTAGAGATCTCACCATCTCTCAGGCTGCCCACTGAGAGAACACAACATGAAAATTTTTTTTCTTCCTCTCTGATAAGCTTTGAATCTTCTTATCTAACAAACGTTAAAATAACTGTGCAGGGCCAAAGATGGTCAACAAAGATGGTAAAATTGGAGCATCAGTTAGGTTTAGCACCGCTTAAGGGCTAGAGATGATACAAAACAACTGAGAAAACAAAGAAGCTGTTGTCATGACTTCAGCCTCAGGTTGGTCAGGGGACCAGCTTATCTAGCACCTCACCCATGAGAACCTCAAGATCTTGAGCACTGCCTCCTCAAAACCCAAACTCAGCCCCTTACCTCCTTCTGGGGCAGGGTGGAAGAGAGCCAGTCCTAATGAAGAAACACTTACTCCTCCATCCCTACTGTTTCAGTCTGTACAGATCCAAGATTTCAGTTTTGCTTTTTTCTCCAACTATACATGAAACCAAAGCCCAGGAAACCCAAGCTATTTCAGAAGAACTTACCAACAGCTTCCCCAAGGACCCTACGAAATTAGAGTAGACCACTACCTCTTTCTTTGAGTGCCTATTAAAGGAAAAGGTTGGCTCATGCATTTGTCATGTACAAAGAATTAAAACCCCATTCCCCATGGACAGAGAAAGCAGAACTTTATTCATGACACTGCACATCCAGCACAGTGGCCTACCTAACTCTGACTGCTTTGCTGTGTACACTTTCCTTTGCTGCAAATGATTATCTCACAGCACATGCCATGAGTACAGGTGTTTTCTCCCAGTGTCCTGGCCAAACTCCAATAATTACATTCCCTCCACCTAAATTCCCTCTGCAGATTAAGCCAAGCACAATCATTAGGTCTTCTTTGCAAAGTGCTCTCCTGTGCAGTGTAAAACAGCTGCCATACTTTGCACCAGAAGCAGCTGCATTTAAGTGCAAGGAAACCAAATTGCCTTACAGGACTGTGAGTCCATAAAGTGGGAATAGATTCTTCAAAGAAAGATGATTGAGATTTATACCCCTTCCTCCATGCTCCATCCCCACCCAATGTACCAAAAAAGCTAGATGATTGCTGAACACAGGCAGGTTGAGTTGCCAGCTGTGTCAGGACCAGGGCCAGGAACCACGAGGGATAAGGCCAGGATGAAGAAATAGCAAGCGTTGGGCCCCTCCATTGATGGAGATGGCCTTTTTTAGGTCTGAGCTGGCATGGGAGGAGCAGCCATGGACAAAGCCCAGCCTGGGAGCCTGGGTACCAGGAGAGACAGCAGGGACCATAAAGAGCTGAGCTTGTGGAAGGTGATTTTTTAACAGTCAGCTCAGGAAACCACTATGATTTTAACAGTCAATTCTACTCTATGGACCTGAAGTGCCTTCAGCATAGCCCTAGCCCTAACAGTGTCCAAGCTGTCCCTGAAGCCTCCCCTGACCCTGCTCTGCATTTAAAACGAATTCCAGGGAGCATTATAATCTGCACAAAGCAGAACAGAATTAGATTTAGGAGAGAGCAACTAAGGTGACTGCCCAGGACCCGAAACTGGAAGGGAGCCCCACTAATCCACATCAGACAGCAGCAAAAGTCAGCCCCTCCAAGGGGAGCAGGCAAGAAGTGACCAGGCTCTGCCTTTGCCCTGTGCCCCTAGAGTTTAGTGCCAGCTGTGTAGGGAAAGACATGGGGCTAGGTCAGCATAAGTGGGAGACACAAGGAACAAAGACCCCACACAGGATAACAGTGAGGTGACTTAAACATTTGCAGGCTCACTGCAAGCAGGGGGTGAGGAGGAGTCAAGTTTTGAGTAAATTTCCTGCCCAAATCTGTATATCATGTTTCCCAGAAGCAAAGACACTATTTTCAAAGCCATCCAGGCTGCTGTACCATGCAGAGTCTCAACGATTGCACTCTGGTATTATGGGGCTAGTTTCTACGTTTGCAGGTGCCACAGACAGTGTGAGCCTAATTTTAGTGTGAGCAACTCTGATTGAAAGAAACCACGTTTCAAAACCTCATAGCATCATGTGGGAGCACACAGACACATCCCACCAGCCCTTTCTGGAGAACAAAAAAAGCAGTTAGGAGCAAAAAAACCTCCAGAGAGGTGGAGAGGAGCACAACTGCCTCGCTGAGTAAGGTTGGTGATGTGCCCCACCAGACGGCCCCTCTCTAGAGACACAGAAGCAGCTCAGTCACTAAACAAGCTCTGGGATTGCAGCAAAAGAAGAGAGCATTGAGAGCTGTGAGCAAAAGTGAAGACATCCTGGTTTCAGTTCTCACCACAAGAACAGGGTGAACCTGAACCTGACCCAAATTACATGAAGATATTTGCATCACAATGAAAACATGCTGTCTGCTGCAATGCCACGGCTGGTATCCTGCCTCCCCCCGCCCCCTCCACACACACACCTCCTTCCCCCATTTTCTGTAAAAAAGATTTCTGTAGCACAACCTACTACTTCCTCATTTGTCCCTAGCTATTTCTCCATCCAGGGCCATAGGGGCTCAGTCTGAGTACGTGGATTCAGGATCCCCACCCCAAGAAGAAAGGAAGGACTCCGGCATCCACATTCACTGCGAGCATGTGGGGAGGGGAAACTAAGGAGGAAATGACTTTTCTTCCCAATTAGCCAGCAGTATAAACTGGCCAGCCAGAGAGGGAGCATGAGAATCCACAGGGAAGGGCATCGTCCCTTGCGCATCCAGGCTGTCACAGAGCCAGAAGCAGGGCTGCAACTGGATCGCTGGCTAACCCCAAATGGCTTCCTGGGAAGTTCAGCACCTTGTTCAGAACAGCTTGTAAATGCACTGGCAACCCCTCAGCTTCCTCCTTTCCTCCAGACAGTCTTCTGGTCCTGCTAATTTGTTACTTCCTATGTGAAAGCCTTTTCCTTCTGCATTCTCCCCATTCTCCAGAAAAGGCTCCTGGGTTAGGTTTCCCAAACCTGGTCTCCTGGGTTCCTTTGGCATGCAGTTACTTCTGCGTCCTTCAAGGACTTGTCACCAGGACCTTCTGGGAGAAAAAAAGCAACTACTTTATGTTTCCTTTCCACATTATGACACTTCACCTCCTTGCCCCCACCAAAGACAGAAAATAAATATTCAGAAATATGTATTCAGCGGTATATGAAACAAAATTCTCCCACAAACCTTATCTCAGCAAATGTACATTCATTCTGAAACTACAGTTTCAAGAGAAAGATTTCCTTGCTTAAAAGGGAAATAAAGTGGTAGGTGAAAAAAAAGTGTCGTGCTGGTGATGCTGCTCCTCACATGGCATATCTAGGTACCCTGGGCAAGCAACGGCTGGAAGGATGTTAAAAGTGTGTGTGTGTGTGTGGTGCTTCCAGGCTAGACTTTATGTAAGCCGTATCGGTTACATGGATCTGGCTGATATGGTCATCAGTGCTGTGTGCTACCCTAGTGTAGCAGCGACAGCCAACCCAAGCCCCTCAGTGGCACTTTTGTGGCAGTCACTGTCTAGCATAGAAAATGCCATGGAAAATGGCAAGTGTTTTTGCCACCAGGTGGGTCACAGGACCTCAAGGCGAAAGGCACCTGCTGAGCCTGGTGTGCAGAGAACATCTTCTGAAGAAAGTCAGGTCCCATGGGCAGAGCAGAAGAAAAGTGAGACATGATAACAACTGATTCTCTTTGCTTTCCTGCTTCCAGGTGTGGCAGTGGTGGAGTTACTAAATCGCACTACACCAAATCATATCTCTGAGGCTTGTGCTTATAACTCTTTTTCTGTCATACCCTACTGCATGCAGATTCTTCCTGCTTGTAAGAAAGAGAACAGGCTACAGGTAAAACACCAGCCTAGGGCAAGTGAGAACTGGCCCTCAAAGCATTGTCCAGCAGCACACTGCTTTCATACCCTCAAGAATAACCTACAGGCAACAAGTCTTTGGCCCTCAGAGCAGGTCCCACATCGCTGTGGCCTTATTGCCATACAGGGCCACAAAGCACCACTGAATGGTGCTCACACAGGCAACATAATATATGAAGATATCTTAAATACCTACACAGCTCTTGACATGGGTTTCACAGCCACACACACACATGGATACCGATGACATTAGGCCATACATGCCACGTGCAGGGTATGTACCTCCTGCCCCAGTCTCCGTGACCAGTCTTCCTCTACAGTCACACTTCAGCAGCAGCACTGGACCAGGACAAGGAAAGAGGCCATATCGTCCTAGGCAAGGCTGATGAGACCAGCCTGAGCAGCTGTGGAGAGGCCACACACTGACCATGGTGAGGGAAAGGGACAATCTTCCTTCTCAGACCAGGAAGTATTAAAGGCAACTGGCTCCCAGCCACCTGCGGCAAATGGTTATGTTTTGCGGTACTCCTGCACTATAAATAAAGACTTCAAAAGACATGAGGACAAGCACATGAAGCTAAGCAATGCTTGCTGTGAAATCACAGCAAGTGAATGCCTCAGGCACCAAAAAGGTCTGATTTGTCTGTCACAGCCGATACGCTTGCCTCTCATTATCACAGGATAACACTGAGAGATACAGTTATTGCTATGATGAACCTTCTTACATAGCCCCTGTGTCAGTGTCTGCTCAACTCTATGTAACGACATCACAGCCCCACTGAGTGCTGGCACAGAGGCGTGGGAGCCCGTCAGCGCTGATGCCCACATGGGGAAGTAAGTGGGCATAAATTGGGAAACGAGAGCAACCCTTCCTATGTTGCTGTGTTTGTGCTTGTGCAAAGAGGAGGAAATGTTTGTAAAGCCCATTTCCCAGAATGACTTGGCCCTGACTGCAGGAGGCCCTGCCAAACCTCTTGCAGGGACCTTCTGCCTGCACACAGGCAGCACAAGGGTCACCTGTGGCACTGAGTACCATTTATCTAGAACACTTTTTAACTGTGTGCTAACACTGATAATGGACAAAAGCAGTTTTGCCCTCTTGACTTGCACAAAAGCAAAACGCCCCATCCTCGTGGCACAGCCACCCATTCCACAGGCTGTGCTGACCAACGTACCCACAGCATTTGCTCCTTCCACCCTTCTTTCAAGGAAACTATAACACAGGGTAGATTTCGTACAGGCCTTGGCAAGAGCTGTTGGACATACGGTCTCAGTAAACGCTTTGAAAAATAACTCCCAGTGAGTCACAGCCACATG
Organism: Psittacus erithacus; assembly: GCA_009867235.2. Lineage (NCBI taxonomy): Eukaryota > Metazoa > Chordata > Aves > Psittaciformes > Psittacidae > Psittacus > Psittacus erithacus. The sequence goes on from WYDI02030784.1 coordinate 78,503, forward strand.
ACTTTACCCAGTCTCCCATTCCCACCCCGGTATCAGCCCCCAGCCTTGTGTGCCACAGTGTCAGAGCAAGTCATCTCCCAAGCCACAAGAAATGTCTACAGAAACTGTAGTGGCGGCAATGGCAGCTATTTCCTAGCTCAGGAAGCACAAACTTACGGGCTTTTTTTTCATGGCAAACAGCTGCTTCCTTACTTGCGCTGAAGAAAGTCTTTCCAAAGCTTTTCGTTTTAACTTCTGTAGCAAAACAAAATGAAAAACAGAGACAAATGTGTGAGGCTGCCTTTGATTTTCTGCAGTGGCAGCAACCAACCAGGGAAAAAAAAAGGGAAATAAAAAAAAAGAAAGAAAAAACAGTCTTGGACTATACTGTTTGCCCAGGCAGAGAAGAATGCTGGAGGTGGTATATGCCAGGATGACATCAGGGGAGTGATGCAACTGATCTGCGTCCAGGAATCCTGTGTAGCAGGGAGCTATGCAGCATGTATATAGAGAAGGGTGCATGTTTTTATACATAAAATTTGCTGTTTTGAGTACGTACACCCATGACATACATCCATGACGAGCACGGATGGTAAGCAGTATATATACTTTGCCTGTGTGTCTCAGCTAGGTGGAGTGGAGGACTCTGCCGATCAGAGGTCATCCAACACTTTTCCATGAGAAGAATGTGTTTCAGTTTGAGTTCAACTTTGCCAGATTTCAGCTGTTTGGGCTGGACTTTTTCCATGCATGCTGTCTGCCCCAGGCTAAGTGGTTTTTGGGAAGGCTTCAGCAAAATGGTTCAGTCGCTTCACAGCACAAGGCTAGGGGAAAAACACATTTTGCCCTGTTACAGACTATACATATGAAAAGAGCAGTGTGGGGGGATCCTGTGATGGCTTCGCACACTGGAAAAAGAATATGGCACTTGTGCAGTCAAAACTGGCCTTCCTGCTGCCCTTGCGTGATATTGTCCAAATTAGCCATGTTATAAGCTGAGACTGTGTAGGGTGAGGGGAGACTTTTTAGGGTTTTCAAACTCCACCTGTGTCCTTCATCCATGAGCTTGGACCATGATGGAAAGAAAGCAGAAATCTCATGGGAATCAGGGGTAAGGGGAAAAAATGGACAAACTATGAGGAGACTGTCTTCCCAAGCTCTCTGCTCTCCAAAGTTTCTAGCTCACAAAAGGTTAGTAGCTGCCAAACAACCAACCAACCAGCTACAGAAGCAATGCCTCCAAACCCACAAACCTCATATGCTTAGCCTCACTTTTGTCAAGCACTGTACAGCATATCTTCCATTAGCAGCGGCCAACCACTGCTAGAAGAACACAAAAGGAATGTACTATTCCTTAAGAGTATTTGTCCCTCTGGAACAGGAACTGGTTCTTCAAGTCTCACCTCTGCTGACAGCAAAACCTACCCGGCCGTAGGTCTCCTTCGAGGGATCACTCCAGAGAAGCTAGTCTGGAGAACTCTGTGCCTGAGGTCACTCTGGCCACCTTAGGAAATACATTCTGGAGACTTGCTGATGAACTATCATGGTACTCAGGAAGGTCCTTCACATAACACAAACCCAGAAATGGTTTGCTCTGGGGAGTTTGGTTTCTCTTTCGCTTTTTTTCATTTAAGAACATTAATTGCATATCCAAGAAATCCTAAGCAGAAAGTGAAGGTGACAAAGCCAACCCTGCAGCAGTTAAGAAATCCAGAAAGAAAACGAGCTTGTGCTTGACTCTCTCTTTCCTATGCACTTTCAAAAATGTGTTTTCATGTGATGTCATCAGGTATCGACACCATGGAACAGTGCTTTTGCTGCTCGGGGTACTCATTGCAGGCAAACAGAAATTAAGCCAAGCTGCACTGATAAGCACCTATTCAAGTATGTATCCCTACTAATTAAATGGGACTATCCTTACAAGTGACCACTGAGTTTCACAATTCATCCCAAAATACCTATAATTTAGTAAGTAAATAGATAGGAAGAATAATTAGTGTAAAGAGCTGAGCCAGGGGCAAACTCCCATTACCTTGACAACAAATACCTAATTTATACAAAAACATCACAGTTAGAGCAGAAAATATCCCATCAACTGATATAAATCGCTCACTATCTCATCCCCTGGCCCTAATCCCATTCAAAATTAGAAAGCTCCAATCAGAATCTGCAAGAAGAGCGGAGGAAGTATAGGGTAATGAAATGGTTTGTATGAGGAGAAGTACATTGGCACAGAAACATGTTATCACTCTGAGATGAAGTAAAAAAGTAAAAAGCTGGGGTATCTTCTGGTAGTGCATACATTCCCTTCTCGAAAGTACTAATAAAATTCTCAGAAGGTGTGAAGCAGAACTGGAAGTACAGCTGATGTTCCTGTGCACTTGCTGAACGCTGCACAAGAAAGAATTGATGTGAGCATCTTAAAACACCAGACTTCTACAGATTATTTAAGAAATTATTTTTTGTTTAATATTCCTTCTGATGGGTTTCCCCATCCAACATTATTGGAACAATCTAAGCCAAGCCCTCTTACTTTAAAAATCCATTAATTGGTAAAGAAAGGAGGAAAACATGTGCTATTGATTATGTAATTTATGTGTTATGATATCCCGGTGGGCTGACATGCTTGGTGGTGACCTTAGCTTTTGAAATGGTGGATTATATAGCATAAATCTGCCTCTAGAAGTAGTGGACATTTTATAGAGAAAATCTTTCTATTAACATACCACGGCTTTCGACTGCTGGATGTATTTTTGGTCCAATCTCAAAAGAGGAAAAAATGGGAGGACTTCTGCTATTTTCTATCTAAAACAACAAGCCAAAATCCCTCAGTGGCATTTCTGCAGATGTTCCAGTTAGAGAAAATATGACCGTTTTATCTTCACTTGCATTAAAGTAAGTGAGCATCTGGATTCCTTTCTGGAAGAAAAGATTTACACATTTGCCGCTATGAAAGGCGCATAAGGTGGAGAGGGCTGTGTGTTTTATATGGCCAAGCAAGACACTGTTTTTCTCCAGCAGAAAAATACCTCAGTTTTTCCTTTCCAGTTAACTGTTTCTCTGGCCATGGCACTGCTGTTATCTATTCTTCCCTGCTTTTTGGAAACATCTGGGTAAGCACTGCCAGCATGCTGCCTTAATAATATCAGAATAACAAACCTCCCATAAATGGGTCCAATCCTCCACAACATTTCAGGCTAGTCTCCTGCAGGAATGAGTCCTTTGCAAGCATACAGCACGTGGGTGGGTCTGTATGTCTTCAGTTATGTGTCCTTTCCCTTTGCCCTCCCAGGAGCTTTGCAACTGCTTAGGAAATTTCCACCAAATGCGGCAGAGGGGCAGTTGTATCCAAGTTAGTTCGAGCCCTTGAACTTAGTGCAAGTGGGTGGCAAAGGAGAGAAAAGAAATTTTAATGATGTCCCCAGTGATGGACTTGCTAAACTAGCAAAAATCCATCTCATCCCTAAGTAGACATCAGAGAGTCTATGTGACAGAGGGCAAGCAGGTTTATTTCACCTATGGCAGAACAACCTGCCCAGTAGGCCATCTGTAATTTTTTCTTTAACATAAAGGAACCTGCAGTGAATGTTCTGATGGACACAGGAACAGATCAAGAAAGGAAAAGAATAAATCACCAGAACTGTGTGTGCTCTTTCTGCAGTGCCTGCACAGTTATCTAAGAAGCAACAATCTTTTTACTCTTCATTCCATCCTCGCCTCGACTAATTTCATTCTTTAATTATGACTCCTGGCAACCTTCAGTACAAATGAGGATTTTCCTCCTTTAGGTAATGCATGTTCTTGGCTCTGAGGAGGAGGCGGCTTGTCTGTCAAAACATTAGCTGCCTCTTTTATATGTTAAGTATTAATTCTATTTATCTTCGAATTATTTTCAAATACTGGAGGCATTCTTCCCTGTATTGGAATGCAACAAGTGCTTAATTTCAGGTTTTCATGTTATTCTTGCTCAGATATGAGGCCAAAAATGAGTAATTAAATTCTCATTTAATCCCCATTTCCTTAAATACACCTATTCTCTTACCACACACAGCCTCTTTACCAGCCCCATACTCTTTCACAGAAGGCAGGAGCCTGCAGCCCATGGGGACAGGTTCAGCCCACAACTTCATTTCAGATGGCCTGTAACCACATTATTATTATTCCACCATTTACTGGGTAACACTAAGGCATGTGTTAATGTGCGGCAGACCAAAAGAGCTCAAAACACTTACTTGTCCATCAGCAAGGAAAGAATTTCTTGCCCCTGATGTAACAGAAGGAGTTAATGGCTTACCAACACCTAACACAGAGGACCTTCTCTCCTGCAAGGCATGCCCAGTGACAGCTTATACCCATGCTCATGTTTGTAGCCATCGCAGGTCTATGCTTCCAGCAGAAAGAAAAAGAAGGGCTTAACCTGGGGTGGTCCGAGGAAAGGTGAGAGACAAAAGCGGGTTTTGTGCTCTGTGCATTCAAGGACAAAACCAGCACTAGTATCCTGGCAGTGTAAGTCCATGCTGACCTGCATGACCTCCAGTGCCTCAGATGGCTATTGGCATTATTCTCTTCTACCAAGAGCCAAAGAAAAGGAGCTGCAATATCTGTCGCTGACAATGCCATCACTCCTCTATTAACTGAATGAAACCACCACCTGGTTTCATTCTGCCAAAGAAAGAGGCAGTGGATGGGAACATCATCACAACCAACCTGCTTTAAATTCCCGCTGAGACCGCAGAAGGTGAGACTTCAATGCTTTTGGTACCCATGACCCCAGATCCCAAATATGCATTCAAGGCACTGCAAGATGCAAGCGAAACTTAGGCAAAAGGCACAAAAACAGAGCCCTGTATCCACGACAACAGAAGCACAAAGAAGTCAAGAATTCCAGTGTGCCACTTCTTCAAGGCTCCTGCAAAGCTCTCCCCAGAACCAAGGATGGGTGCCTGAAAAGCAAAAGGCACTTCAGAATCACTGTCCTACACTCTTTGGAGAGGAAGGTCTCCATGCTTTCTGCCTTGTGCCACCTTCCTGTTTTCCCAAAGGGCAGCCCACCCTGCTGTGCTCCTGAGCAAGGAGGGCAACACCACAGTGATGAATCCGTGTTTTCCACTGTGAGGAGGAACATGACTCACAGTCCCCATCATGACCCAGTGACTTGTGGTATCCAAAGCAAACACAGCTAGCGAGGCTTTTCAACAAACAATCAACAATCTCCTGCTAGCTGCAACAGTCCACCCCATGAAACACAGAAATAAAAGGCTTTTTTCTCACTCTGTCCCTTGCCTTTGCCCTCCCCATTCATCCTCAAAAAGGACAGTCAGGGCCATGCACAACTTCACATTTCTGCTCAAGCTAAGCCTGGAAGAGTCTGTAGAGGCTTGAACATCCTTCTTGGTTTTCATCACATGTCCCAGTGACTATTGGATAACACCCTAGGAATATTCAGAAGGAAACTAAATCCTCGCTTCCTTCAGGACTGATATTAGTAACCGCATGCCCCCTTTAGAGGTGGGGAGGGAAACAGCTTTGCACAGGGATCATGAGCAATACAGCAGCTCTCTGCTGTACAAAAGAGGAGGCTTAGAGCCCGAGCTCCAGCATCTGGGCCATGTTCACAGCCACCAGTATCCAGCTGGTGGTCCTACATGCTGGCAGGCTCCATTGTCACTTGTCTGGAGTGACTCAGGAGCCTGGAAGGAGGAGGAGGAGAGACAGGAGAAGAGAGCAGGTAGTGACAGTCCCTGGGATGCAACACCATGGATGGGGAGGAGTTCAGCATCCTCAGGCATCATCAGAGAGTGCACTGACACATCATCTTTATCATCGATGTGAAAGGACTTCAGGCCTTTCCTTCATCCCCACCAGCTCACCCACATGCCCAGCAGTCCACTGCACATACAGTATGCATATGTACCAGTGAAGGATCTGGGCATGATTTGCACAATTTGCAATGAGTTTTTAATCTTTGTCAGTACAATCTTCAAGAGTAGCAATTGGCTTTGCAGTATCTGCTGGTGAGGAGTAGGTACGAGGCTGCTTCGTTCTGACCATCAAATAGCAATCATATGTTAACAACTTTCAGTGTATTCTCTGCAGTACCTGGTTCAGATTTGTGAAAGCAGGAAAACTTGCTAATATGTTTTCAGATTAAATGGGCCTTTTCTTCACTTACTGTGTGTGCCTAAAAATAACAGGAGTTGCACAGTCATGTCAAGAGATTAAATTACCCTAAAGCCTGCAGAGGGATTACAGCTGTCTGAAAACAATACATATATACTTTATTCGGCAATGGTGTGCTGAGTCAAGACAGATTTGAGTGGTCATGAAGACTGCTTTGTTTCTTGGTTAGTCCAGTGCTTGTGAAATGCTGCATGAAAACACAGTAGTGTGAACCACCTGACATCCATGAACAAGTCTGTTTTCTCAGCCACCCTGTACAAAGCAAACTCAAAAGTCTGTAAAGCCAAATGGCAGGTCCCAGGTGTCACTTTCCAAAGGGCTGTCTTATGCAGCAAAGTGTACCATATACAGACATATACATCCATGTCCAAACCTGCTTGAAAGCTTATATTATAGAGCTATGGCTTCAGTAATTTAAAATCCTACCAAACTGAATAATAGAGCGATACTTTTCCTGAGTGTCTGAGTTCTTATTCTTTGCCCCCCTAGTAGTACTTGCAGTGCCTGAACCAGGTACTTAGACTCTCATGTCAATTGATAAGGGGAATTACATGCCTACAGTGGCAACTGCAAAGTGAAGCTGCCTGAGTCAGGCAAAAGAGAAATCCTCATGAGAAAGGTTTACCTGTCACCCTGCCTGCTTCAGCATTTAAGCCCGTAGAAAGACATCCCCTAACAGCCAGCCCTGCGTGCTGTCTTTAAGGAGGAAGCCAGCAGTGGTAGCACCCAATGAGTCTCCAATAGCTCAGTGCAGACAGCATGCCCACCTGGCCCAGTATCTCCCAGGAGTGACAAAGAGGGATACTTACAGGAGGATCTCATGGGAGCAAGTCAGTCATGCTCAGTACTTCTGGGCAGTCCTTGACACCTCAGCACCATCACATGTAAAGAAGGTACTGAGACATTTAAGCACCTTCAGATGTCAGGGTGACACATGACCCAGAGTTTTAAGGGCAGACACCTAGGATTCAGGCATCTAACATGACAAGCAAGGCTCTGGCTCCCAGTCGCTAGTGAATTTACCTGCAGTGCTGGTGCCACTTCCTTCCCACCCAAAGGCAGACACTCAGGTGCAGAGGGGATGCAGGCCAGATTCTCATGAGTGACAGGGAATAGCCCTGAATATTAGCAAGGATTTAGAGGTCAGTTGCAGGTTGGATGAAAAACATAGAGAAAATACGGACATATTGCACAGAATAAAAAGACATACTGGATGAGAAAAAAAAAAAAGTACTAGGAACAAAAGGTGACAGAAGGGTAATATACAGATATTTGAGCATTTGCAGGACTTGATGTTTCTCTGGAATGACTCAGCCCTGCCCAGTAAGTTCTCTGTAACACAGACAAAACCTGTGCAACACACAACCCCACCCTACACTGCAGGTAGATTATCCTGGACTTGAAACTCTGCCTTTACCTGAGCTCCATATGAGCTCAGAGGGGCAGCAAAAACACCAAGGGGTAGGTGCCAGGAAGGGCAGCAAGGTCAACCCTTCCCAAGGATGTCAGGCTAGGAGAAGGTTAACACAAAGGAGCTCTGTTATGTCTCTGCTTCATCCCCACTTGTTGCGTATTCTTACTGAGAAGTGGCTGGTGGAGCAGCTGAACCTCTGTCTTGCAAGCCTTCTGCCAGCACAGTTCCCTTTGTGAAGGGAATTTGCTGCTGCCCATCTGCAGACAAAGTCTCACCCTATCCACTGATACTCATTTGCCCAGAAAAGTTGACTTCAAAGGCAACAGCTGCTCTTCAAAGAGGCAACAAATTGCAGTGAAGTGGAGAATCAGTGGCCTCCCCATCCTTGGCCAGAGCTCTGTCAAGTCTTTGGAGGGGCCCTGGCCCAGCTTTCAGAGAAAAGCAACCCAAATTTGAAGGAAGGGGGGGTCAGGAGGGCTGGTTGTTTGTAAATCTTCTTAAAGAAGGAAAACCTTTTCACTTGCTTTGGAAAAACCCATTTATCACATGTAACCAATTCAGTGTAGGTAAATGATGGGGTGTTATCTATCTGAGAATCCCTGTGAAATTACAGGCACCCAGCCTCTGGTGGGGTACTAATGAAAAAGTGAAAATTGTTCTTTCACCCTTCATCTGGCCCAAGAAATGCTGTAAGTCTTTGTGGCTGGAGTAAAAAAGCAGCAATGTTCAGACTCTTCAGCATAATCCAAGTGTCTTCAGTTTCTTTTGGTCTTTTGAGATTGCAACCCTGGGTTACCATCACGTGCTACTGAAAGGTCATATGTGACAATAAATTATTTATTTCCAGACAGAGAGACATTCTGGCAGCCTGGAAAAATTCCATCATCCCATGTGCTGTCTTAAATGGCTGAAAAAGGGTTTGTCATATATAAGAAAATTCTACATTTATCAGGCTTCAAAAACAATGCAAGCAAACAAAAAATTCTATTTACATTTCATATGGGGTTTTTTGCAACTTCCCTGTCCTGCTTTTGTTCACTGTCCCCCCAGAAAGTTTTGCATTTGATCAAAGATTTCAAATTCACAACATCCCATCATCTCTCTTCCTGCACTCTCCTACCTTTTCTTGCAGCGTACCTAAAACAGCAACTGCATTCCCATATGGTTACTTAGGATTTGTGTTCTACAAAATAATGTCCTAATGAAGAACCTCATTGCCACAGAGGTCCACAGGCTTAGTGTGAAGTCCTGTGTTTATGCTCTCAGTAGGCCAAGGGGAACAAAATCCATTTTTGGTTTACAGAGCTTTCCCAAAGAGCATCACATCATCTCAGCACTGAGATTGTACCAGGGAAGGGCTAACAGCCAAGGGATTTTTGGAACATCACAGTTTTTCATTTCATCAGACAAAATACTAGTTAGTGTACCAGTTCTATCTCCAATAATGTCTCCAAAGTTACAAAATATTGGCTCATGAAACCATTTCTTTATTCCATTTAAGAATGCAGAGGAATTCAGTGCACTGAACTGTTTAGCTGATGAAGAGACAAAGTGAAGAACAAGCAAAAAGCACTCTTACTCAAAGTAAGATTCACAACACTCATTCAGGGCTTCATGCAAAACCCCTGGATGCAGAACATCCAGAAACTGGGAAAAAAAGGCCCATTCAGAAGTATCTGGCTGTTCAGTTAAAAATGGACTGTTGTGATAGTAGGACTCAGGTTGTACTCTGAGGAACCCAGCAGGTCTCTTTCACATGCCCATTTCCTGCCACAAGCACATCTTGTCCTTCTTAACCCTGAAGTGATGGGGCACTTACATATAAAGCTTCACCCCAAAAAAAACATTTCCCCAAACAGCAGCTCTCTGCTGCATGTTTATTACCCCTCAGTGCTTTCTCTACCAGATATGTTTCATTTACTAGAAAAATGTTTCTCTTTTCTAGCCCAGATAGGTTTGTAATACCACCCACCTGACCACAGCATCTGAGCAGCTTCCAGAGTTGCATTCAGCAGCATGCCTAACATCTGTCACTTGTGGTTTACTCGCTCACTCTCATCCTCTTGCCCAGGGAAGGTCTGTGTGTTCAGCAGCTTGTTTTACTTCAGCGTTTTATTGTTAAGGTGCTTCTGGATGTCTGCTAGAGAAATCAGCACCAGGAAGCACACTTTAAATGGAGAGAAAAAAGAATTAAGTCTGGGGTTCTCCTTGGGGAAATTTCTGCCATCTGGTCTCAGACTGAACCTTGTGAAACCCCCCTGGACAGACAAGCTTACAAATTCCCCTGGATCTGGAAATTTTTACTATAAGTGTGGTGAGGCCCTGGCACAGGTTGCCCAGAGAAGCTGTGGCTGCCCCATCCCCGGCAATGTTCAAGGCCAGGTTGGACAGGGCTTGGAACAACCTTATTTAGTTAAATATGGTTGTCCCTGCTCACTGCAGGGAGGATGGATTAGATGACCTTTAAAGGGCCCTTCCAACCCAAACCATTCCTTGAGTCTATGATTCTACTGTCTCGCAGGCTGCAATTTCATGGTAGTGCTGCCAGCTTGCTCATTCCCACCCACTGTGCTGTTCGGGTTCTTACTGCAGCCGTGTGATGAACTAGACCAGAAAATGATCGAGCTGGGGAAGAAAAACAACATAGAAACCAACAACAAAGAAGGGAAGGTGGGAAATCTCTGCAAGATCCATTCCTCAATGCAGTTCCTCCAGTAAATTTACCAGCAGTGCCAGAGGCAGGAATGAGTGGGCTGGATAAGGAAGGAAGGGGATGTCTAAGCTAGCGTTTCAGCAGTACAGATGCTGCTGTAAAACTACTGCCTCCGCTGCTTGCAGCCAGACTGGCAGCTCAGGACTTAAAGGCCTTATGTTCCATGAATGTCTCATCCAGCTCTATCTGTTTGTAAAAACCAGTTCCATTTCTGTATTACATGTGCTGAGATAAAGACAGCTTTGCTAGAAAAAAAAAACCCACCTATGTATTAGCTTTTCCCCAACCCAGGAAGATGAGCATCCACTGATCCACTGACCTCAGGTATGGCCTGGACAGGAGCCAACATCTACCGAACTGCCTGACAGCAGAGGCAAGATGCTAAAGAGCACCAAACCAAGAGAGATGGTTTCTGAAGCCATCCTCACTGCAATCCTACACAACCAACCAGTTGGGAGGAAGAACAGAGAGTAAAAGGCAACTGAAATCATTGGAGTGGATGAAAACACCCTGCTGCCTTGTCCTCCAGAGCCAACAAGCCTCTAATTCTCTGCCATGCTTGAGTGCCCAAGGCTCATCCACCCCTAAAGGAAATAAGCTACTTTACTTACTACATTGAGCACTGCCCCAGACTCACGTGCTAGTAATCGTAACTGAGTGACTCTCTACATGCTGGGTTTCTTAAACAGAAGGGAAAACAGTGAAAGGTTGCTTCCTAGCTTGCTTGGCAAATGTCTGTCACCCAGGAGGAAACTTCCAAAGTAGATGAAGCGAAGGCGAGTGAGAAATCCCACTGTCAGCAGACCTCAGTGGCGGCCAGAAGCACAGCTGAGGTATGGCAGCAGCTCTTCAAGCTGAGCCAGTAGAGGTCTCTGTTCCACTAATCCGCTAATAAAAAGGAACAAATATCTATCTATAGTTGACTGCGTGAGCATGTCCCTTCCTTTCTGATTCCCGGTCCTAAATGTTCCTGGGTGGGAACAATTTATGTCTTTGCTCCAGAAAAGAGAAAACAAAGAAAACTTGTGGTCTACCCAGCTCCCAAGCTTACGGCATCAAACCCAGGCTTCACGTCTGGCAGGAAAAATAGATGCTATGGTCAGCCCTAGACCTCCAGCTTCATTCCCCAAGGAAAGTGAAGAGCACAGTTATGACTGTGCTGCCTGGGGAACAGCTGTCTGCTTGCAAAGCTCTTCCAGCCTGCCCAGGTAGCAGGGGAATAGGGAGCCCTTTCTGCACTTGTAGGTCCCTGCTTTCAATCTGGGTAAAGCCAGTCATGACAGAAAGGCTTTATCAGGTCAACGGTTGTTTTTTTGGCCCCCATGTAAAGGGCTGCTTGGTTTTTGTGGGAGTAGCGTCTGAAGCACACAAAATGGGGCGTCTGCCCACGACTGGAATCCTTGCTTGAAGTCTCAGATGTGAGGCCAAGGATAAAATTGGAACGAAACTTATGTTCCTGCCTGCTGGCTCCTACAAACAGCTGCAGGCACATTAGAACGGCCAGGTATAAAAGCCTGAACTGGCACAGCCTGTCTTTGCGGATAAGGAATGCTAAACCACAAGGTGTGCTGCTCCATGCTTCCACACAGAGCTGGCTGGCAGGTGCCAAGATGCCGAGAGGCAGCAGGACACCCCCCTGACAGGACAGCCTGCCCGCGCAGGACAGCCTGGCTTAGCTGAGCCATGGCCTGCATAACTGTGATACACTATGGGCGTCACCAGTCACAGCAGCACACCACATCGTGTGCTACCTGCAGCTGCAACACTCCCTTTTCCAAAACCCAGAGCCAGAGAACTCCCCCCACAGCACTTCAACAGCAAACACACCACTTGTGCCCTTTGCATGTGGACAATCATGTGTTAAGTGAGGTTTATTAAGATGAGAAGGATGCATGCAGCCAGGCTCAGCTGGGGAATGAGGGAATTCCAGAGGGGCTGCCGCAGACCCCGCTCCTGTGATGGCAGAGTGCAGTAATGCACAGGGTGGCCACACTGCTGGCGCACAGCTGTACCTCGGGTATGAGGGAAGCCAAGAAATAGGCAAACCAGCTGTATGTGTTTAACTCGAATGTATCTCAATTGAAGACAGGCATACATGAACACATGTTAGCTCCTTGCGATAGCAGGCAAGTTCCATTAGATCACATCTTGACTGCGGATGAGGCCTAGAGAAGCTGAATGTGTCCTGCAAAAAGAAAGCCATTTTAGGAAGCATGCCAGCTGTGGGACAACACCTGTATTTTGCCAGGGTCCTCTGCACCCATCCATTACTTCAAGCCTACTGCTTCTTTGCAGGGAGCTGCAGGCTTTAAAGTCTGAGGCCAGGGCACACATCAGCTGATGCAATGGCAGTCTGGGGATGGAAACCAACCCAATAATGCAGAGTCACACAGGTCCTTGTTCATCATGGCAGACCCAGAAGCATGTCAGCTTCTGACCTAAGAATCATAGAATCACCAAATGATTTGTGTTGGAAGGGACCTTAAAGTTCATTCAGTTCCAACCCCCTGCAACAGGCAGGGACACCTTCCACTAGACCAGGTTGCTCAAAGCCCCGTCCAACTTGGCTTTGAACACTGCCAGGGATGGGGCAGCCACAGCTTCTCTGGGCAACCTGAGCCAGTGTCTCATCAGCCTCACAAGGAAGAATTTGTTCTTAATGTCTAATCTAAATCTCCCATCTTTCAGTTTAAAACCATTTTTACCTTTGTCCTGTTCCTACATACCCTTGTAAAGGGTCCCTCTCCAGGTTTCTTGTAGGCCCCTGTAGGCACTGGAAGGCTGCTGTGAGGTCTCCCTGGAGCCTTCTCTTCTACAGGCTGCACAACCCCAACAATCTCAGCCTGTCTCCATACCAGAAGTGCTCCAGCCCTCTGAACATCCTCGTGGCCTCCTCCGGACTCACTCCAACAGGTCTTCATCCCTCTTGTGTTGGGTCCCCAGAGCTGTACACAATATGCTAAGTGGGATCTCACGAAAGTGGAGCAGAAGGGGAGAATCTCCTCCCTTGACCTGCTGGTCACGCTCCTTTTGATGCAGCCCAGGATACGGTTGGCTTTCTGGGCTGTGAGTGCACACTGCAGCCGGCTCCTGTTCATTTTCTCATCCACCAACACCCCCAAGTCCTTCTCCGCAGGGCTGCTCTCAATCCACCCCCCACCCAGCCTGTAATTCTGCTTGGACACAATTTTCTGCCTCTCTTGCTTTCGCCTCCCCAGGATGCCCAGGCCCCTTGCCACACCTGGGTTTCTGCTGCTGTGCTGCTACATTCAAAGAGCAGGGAACGGGCAGTGGCAAGAGGAGTGGGGGCTTCACCTTTTCTCTGTCAGGGTTCATCTAGCACCATGAGTAACCTTCTTTCAAGGGATTTCTGCAGCTGCTGTTGGTTTGGGCTTGTTTTCTTCAGGCAAAAGCAGGGTAAGAGTGGATGGCCTGATGCTGGTTTGGTTTTAGGCAGTTGCTCTTTCAATGTTATCATTAGATATGAACATATTATATCATCTTTATAAATTTTTGTATTATAGGAAGATACATTTATTTGCCCTTTAAGTAAAGTGTATTAGGATTCTTTTTTATTAAAAAAAATAAAGACAAAAAGCAAACACAGCAGAAAACCACATTCCCCTCTATTTTGCACCTCATTTTTGAGTCTTGCAATGAGTGATGTGGGCAAGACGGAAAGCAGGGAGGGAGACGACAGGCACACAAGCTCCCTGGATAGCAGAGGTGGCTGAGCCCAGATGAAACATGGCAAACCACAAGCACAAGGATAGTACCCGCCTACTGCAAAAAAATGCCCTTTTTTTGAGCTCAGTAAGTAAACAAAAGATGGGAGGTGGGAGAAGCAAAAGAAAATCAATACTGAAAAAGAACAGAAAGTGTTCAAGGTTCTACCACTAAAATCAAAGCAGGGAAGATCTATTTAGGGAGAGAGCAAAAGAGTTCATGCAACATAATCTAATTATTTTGCTGCAATGACACATTTTGTTAAAGCCGTTTACACTCTAAACATTTTCTTTGTAACTTTAATAAGTTTGGGTTTTTCTTTGTAACTTTAATAGAAGTTACAAAGAAGACAGTAGGAATTACTTTTAAAATAAATTTTTTTTTTAAAAAAAAAAAACATAAAATGAAAAGTTGAAAGCACCAAAATGCCACCAGCAGATGTTGAAACAAAACATGTTGACATTTCTAAAGTGGAATGTTTTCTTCTGCAAAGGAAACTCAGTGTTTCTTCAGGGCTGGTTTTTTTTTCCAGCTGAAGCTACTTGGATGTGCGGTAGCGTATGGATGTCGGAAAACTTCGTTTTCCAGTTAATTTCCCTACTTAAGGAAGCCCGGGCCAGCTCCGTATCTGACGCGGAGCGGCAGCGGGTGTCAGCGCTGACTCCCGAGCACACACACTCCGTTAGCGCTTCCCCTTGCAGCCAAACGCCTCGAGTGAAACTCGGTCAGTTCCACGTCCAAAGCATCCCAGCTAAGGAACGGGCCGTATCCTTCACCCTGGCCAGGAAACACGCACCGTTGTATCAGGGAAAGCAAATCCTCTCCCTCCACTGTGCGCACGTACAGCCCGGCCTGCGACCTCCGTGTGTCTGTCCCCCTTTCCTTCCCTGTGGGGCTGCCCCCATCTTTCCCCGCCGGCCTGCAGCAGCGGCAGCCCGTGGTCCCCCTCTGTCGAGAGGAAGAAAGCTCCCGCCGCGGAACGGAGATAGAAGAAACACACATAGAACTCGAGCCGCGGCGAGGCTCAAGCGTGCAGGCGCGCGCATATCTTGCGCGTACGCGTGATCACGGCGGGAAGGACGCGGAGGGAGGGAAGAAGAAGAGAGCAAGAGAGAGGCAAGGAGGCTGCCCGCGCCTATTGCATCAGTCGGGGCGGGCTCCATCGTCAGCGCCGCGGCGGGGCGGGACCGGGACAACACCCCACAGGGCCCGTTCACTGCGCAGAGTTCGACCGTTTCTGTCGTCTGTCCGCCGCCCCCCACCCTCCCGTGTTTTTTTTCCCCGTCCCGGCCAGGCACGGGGAACGGCGTAGGGCGGAGGGAAGCGGCGAGGCAAGGCTGCCTTCAGGCCGGCCGAAAAGGAAGAGCTGCGAGGAGAAGGAAGAGAAGGAGGAAGGGCGGGGGAGTAGAATTCAAACGCTACGTCCCGCCGCGCAGGCGGGAGGCCCGGCTCGGCGCCGCCCCGCGCCACCTTAAATCCTCCTCCCTCCTCTCGCTCCTGGTGCGGGCCACTTCCTCTGGGGGACGCGACGACGAGCCCCGGCCTCCCAGCACCCCTCAGCCATCCCCGGGGCGGGATGGAGTGTGGCTTTCCCCCCCGGTAAACCCCCGCCGTGAGGCGGTGGCGGGGGTCTGCAGGGTGTTTCCCCCTCTTCCCGGCTCCGCGCGTCTCTCCGGCCATCGCCAGCGGGAGGAGGCGCGGGGCGGGCGGTGCCGCTCCCCTGGGGTGGTGCGGTCGCGGCGGGTGCGGCCTCAGGTGAAGGAAGGAGCGAAAACAACAAAAATTACGAATAAAGCCAACAACGCGGTTGCTGCTGCAGCCGCTACGGCTGGGAAGGGGGGAGGGGGTGCCTCGGAGGGGAGACCCAAACCCCGCATGGTGGAGCAGCGGCGGGACGCCGGCCGCCGCCCTCACACACACCCCCCTGCCCCAGCCCAGCGCAGAGGTTCAGCGCCGGCCGTGTCCCGTCCAATCCCCGCCACCCCCCCGCCCGTCGGCGTCGGGAGGGGAGGGAGGTTTCGCTTGCGCCGGCCGCGGGGATAGGCCGGCTCGGGGAGGCGCTGCTGTTTGTTTTCCATCACGATCACTTTGTTCGTGTTGGGGGGGGGCCGGGGGGGGGACACACAAACTCACACTTCTTTATTATTTTTAATTTTCAAGAAGGCTTTCCACATTCACCAGCCCCAACTGCACAAGCGCACACACACACACCGGTATTCCCCCCGCACACCATGGGGAGGCGTGGAGTCAAACCGGGAGCGGGGGGAGGGCGCGCAGGGCGCTCAGCGATCCTGTGCAGCCGGACGAGAAGTCCACTGCAAACGCTCCCCGTTCCCCTTTCCGTTTCTGCTTCCCGGGTGCCGTCTGCCCGAGCCGGGGCTGGAGGCCGAGGCTGAAGTTGGGCTGATGAGCGAGGGGTGGTCGCTGCCCTTCTCCGTCCCTCCCCAGCTCAAGGCCGGCACAACCCCGTGTTTTCGGGGCGGTTTCAGAGCGAGAGCGAGCGAACCCGGGCGCGGCCGGGATAAACAACAGGATCGCGTTGCATCGGGAAGGGCGGGGGGAAACGGGACCCGGGCGAGAGCTGGGCGAGACTCGCACAGGGTCGTGTCCGTTTCCCCCCCCCTCCCGTTTTACTCATTTACGTGTTTATTTATGTATCTCCACACCACGGGGATCACTTCCCCCGGTGCCGTCCCCTCTCTCTGGCCGTGACCGCCCGCCCCGGCGCTGCTCAATGGGGCGGGCAGGGGGGGTAACACGTCAACGGTGCTGGACCCCGGTGGCGGGGCCGGTCGGAGCAGCCGGGCTCGAGGGAGGAGGAGGGGAGTAACGGGGAGGGGAGGCGGGTAGGGTGAGGGGAGGTGGCTGCCTTGTCGGTGCCTGCACCAGCATCTGCCGGGACAGGGGTGTGTGAGGCGCCATCTTTGTTAGCAATAAACGGAGGAGAGGCACGGCGTTTCCGTGCGAAACGGCGGCGGAGAGCGGAGGGGAGGGGTGTGTTACCGGGAGATCCCCCGGGGAAACAGGATCCCCCGAGGAAAACAGGAAACGGAGATGTGGTGGCTCTCTGGTCCAAATCTGGCAGCGGTCCGGCCTGGGAAGGTGCGAATTTGCTGTCGAATTTTAAGCCTTAGCAGTCGGTACGAGCGAATGCAAGAGGTACCTCGAGCTACGTGTTTCTCAAAAAGAACTGTGACGAGGAAATACCAACCTTCTGCATATTACTCCCAGTTATTCAGAGGAGAATCACAGCACTGTTTAGATAGGAAAAGACCTTTAAGATCATCGAGTCCAGCCATAAACCCAGCACTGCCAAGTCCGCTACTAAAACCATGTTATGCTCCTAAGCGCCACATCCGCACATCTTTCAAATGCCTCCGTGGAAGGTGGCTCCACCGTTTCCCTCGACAGCCTGTTCCAGTGCTTGACGACCCTTTCGGTGAAGAAACGATAGCGTGGCACTAAGGGTGGAGAGAGCGAGCTGCGTTCCTCACATTCACCTGCGCTGCAAACACGGGAAGAGAGAGATACGCAGAGAAAACTTGCTGTTACTTCTTGAAAGAGCCTTATTTCCTCCTGTGCCAGGCCGAGGGAGGTTGAAACACACACTAACGAAGACCATATTTCTTATATATGGCAGTTTTCTTTATTGATTGCTTGATGTGAAACAGTATCAATCTGGACTTTTTTCCCACACATTACAAAAAAAGGAAAAAGAAAAAAAAAAGGAATTAAATTGGCTCAGTCTGCAATCCTTTAAGCACAGCCATATTATCAGAAAAAAGATCCCCCCCAAAAATAAACCAAAAAACCCCCTAAAAGTCTACCAAATAGAGCATTTACAAATGCACAAAAACATGCCACTTTGGCTTTATGGGGAAAAATATTGTCTTCTAGATTAAAAAAAAAAAATCTTTTAACATAAATAAGTTAGTATAATTTCTCAGTGTCTTTACAGAGTTATGTACACAGGTACACTTCAAACTTTTTTTGTTTTATTTTTACATACAGGTACACAGGCAATGTAGAAATACTGTTTAAAGATGTAGTATCCCTTTTCCCTCACACACAAACACTTTGGGAAGTGGGTTGGATCAGAAAACAATATTCAAGATTCAGAGGTAAAGCCCTCCAGATTAGATTAAAAAAAAAAAAAAAAGGCACAAACCCTACACACATCAAAACAACCAAAACACATCCATTCTCCCACCCCCCCACCCCCCCCGAAAAAAAAAACAACAAACCAGGAAATCAGGCAATGTAACAACGGGGTGATGTTGCACAACTTTTACAGGCATTCAAATTTGCTGCATGGATTTGGGGGGGGGCGGGGGGAGGAAACGTTTGCTACTACATAACGGAATCATCACAGCTCCCACCTCTTAAGCTTAATAGAGTAGGAAGGTATTTCACAACAGGCCTGTAATAATCGGCTCTGAGCAGGGTTACCACGATGGTCCATAAAAAAAAAAAAAAAGGAAAAAAAAGGACAAAAATAGGGCAGACCCACTTAAAGGGACAATACATCTTTAAGTAATTTAAAAAAAAAAAAAAAACCAAAACCTACACTGCTTCTCTTCATACATTTCTTTGCTTGCTAGATTGTGAAAGCAAGTTCAGATCGGTCACCCTCTTCCACTCCCTCCCCCCTCCCAACAAGGTTTATGTGCTACATAAGGTAACTATATACACAGGTAGTACAATGAAGCAAATAAGGAAACACCTAATTGCACAATGCTACATCCAATGCTTTTAGAGGCAGGTCTTTTAAGAGTGCCTAAAATTTTAGTGTTATTGTTTGCTTTTTTTTTTTGTTGCTGTTGTTGTCGGTTTTGTTTTGTTGCTGTTCTTGGTTGGTTGGTTTTTTGTATTTTTGTTATTTTTTTTTTCTTTTCAGTGCTTGTACAGGACCTCCATCCCACTGAGATTGGCGATATGTATTTTCATTTCCAACTACGCCTTTACATCTCCCTCGCTTCATCGCCATACCCGACGAACGAGGACACGCACATCCTCCGCTCTGCAACGGGATAGAGAAGGAAGGAAGAGAAGATGACGGGGAGGGAGAGAAAAAAGCGGTTAGAAAACACCGAAGAGAAACGCGATCCGAGGCGCAACCGGTTCAAACCGACACGGCATCCCCGGGGCGAGCTGGTCCTGCCCCCCCCCCCCCCCCCCCCCCCCCCCCCCCCCCCCCCCCCCCCCCCCCCCCCCCCCCCCCCCCCCCGCCGCCGCCCCCCCCCCCCCCCCCCGCGGCCCCCCCGGTCC
>WYDI02030785.1:0-18936 GCA_009867235.2 Psittacus erithacus
GGAAGTTTAGATTGGATATAAGGAAGAAATTCTTTACTGTAAGGGTGGTGAGGCACTGGAATGGGTTGCCCAGGGAATTTGTGAATGCTCCATCCCTGGTGGTGTTCAAGGGCAGGCTGGACAAAGCCTTGGGTGGCATGGTTTAGTGTGAAGTGTCCCTGCCCATGGCAGGGGGTTGGAGCTGGATGATCTTAATGTCCTTTCCAACCCTAACTATTCTATGATTCTATGATCAGTTGTTTAGAGGCACATGTAGGGGCTCTCTGTGCCATCAAACATGCAACTCTGTATTTAGGTAACCTGGTCATTATCTGTGGGGTAGGGATAATAACCCCTTATCATAGCTTTGCAAGTGAGGTGGGAGTTGAAGAGCAAGTTTAAAGTGACCTCTCATTTTCAGACAGGAATGAACCTCGGCCCAGGACATCACCAGCTGGGCCAGTTCTTTCTACCCTTTTCAGCAGATGACAGCTAACAAAGTAAGGCTAATGTTGGTTTGCTTGGGCCCTAAGAAGGCAAATGGGTATATCAAAAGTAACTTGCAGTTACTTCAGTCTCAGTTATGTTTGCATACAATAATTTAAGTGTTTTGAGCAGATACTACCTTCAAAATGCATTACTTTTAAATGCATCTAATGTACTTACTATGTGATTAAATAGATTTTGGATGATACTCATGTCACATCTGCATTGCATTAAAGTGTTACAACTTTTCATGCTTTCAGCTTTCTACAGTATTTTATCCAGCAGAACACGTGGAGCCTATGCAAGGGACATAGATCTGCATGAATCAGCTTTATAATCTATGATTCCAGTTATGCTTCAGAAAGAAAAAACAAGACAAATCTTCAAGTCCAGGCTATCAAAAACAATTCTTACCTGGGCTGTCTTTAGCCCATTGCCTTTTTGGAAGTTGAACCGATTACAACAGTTCTCTCACTTCGCTTTATTCTGGCCACGTGTTTCAGGAGAACAGGAGCATCCTCCTTGGCAAGTGCCAGTCTCCTAAAAATGTGGGTTTCCCCCCAAGTTTTAAAGCGTACAGACACTGGGCACATTCCAACCATAAAAGGAGCTCCCTTACCTCAGTAATCAGCCAGTTCCCTGTCATCTATCTATGGCCGTTTTACTTCTTTGCATATGGAAAGTTCAGTTCACAATCATCCATTATGGATCACCGCACCGAAATAGCTTATTCTGTTACCCTTCAGTGTCCCACGGTTTTACCACTACAGTTAAGCTGTAGGGAAAAACTGATCCACCTCTAATTCCATTGCTCAGCAGTTTTCTCAGGCTGCTGTCCTGACCACTGCAAATAATACACCAAAAATAATAATTAAAATACTTCAAATATTATCTACATTTGTTATTTCATGGGATACGCATGCAAAAACTCAGACATGATGGGGTTAACTTCTCAGTAAGCATTTGATTTTATTTGGCATTTTATGCTACAAAGTTGCAGAACCAACTGAGAATTTATCACTTAAATCAGTTAACATAGTGAACATGTAAAATACAGTATTTCACAACCCCCCCTAGCTTATCAGCTATGAACACCAATTAAGTTCTCAAACTTTATATCAATTATAAATTCAGAGAACTATACCCGTTAAAGTGCACATTTTACATTCAGCATTAAAATAGATAAGGCACTCTAATTATTAAGATAATTGTTACTTACAGGGTTACACAGTTAGATTAAAGAGATAACCACTGCTCATCTGCATTGTAGATGACTATTTTTTTTCCTTCACCAGAACCACCTCTGCAGGGCAGGAACACTGAAAGAAATTACTCATCCCCCTCCAATATTTGCTGAGTAAATAAGAGTAACAACAATGGAATAAGCAGGGGTTTTTCTGTTCTGCTAATCATGGATGACAGCACCTCACGTCCCAGCTCAGGTTCTTATGAACAAAAATCCAACTATATTGTGGGCTTGTAGGAGAAAAAAAAACTGTATTCAGAATATGCATGTAGGAGAGTTTACCTTGCATGTCTTCAGACATCTATCAGAATTCTACATACCAAAGCCCCCTTTAAACTTCTAGTGACAAACACATGAGGCGGAAACAGAAACTGGGTTCACAGATTCTGTAAACCTAACATCCTTTTTGCTTGTGTCAAGTGTTACCTGGTACACAGATGAATTTGGAAATCATATTTTAAAGGCCCTCAAAATGCTTGAAAAATAAATCATGAAAGTCATCTCGAAGAAGACACAGTTGAACACTGAGGACAAGTTATCAAGGTGTAGAACTAAGTAACACTTCAACTTCCACACAGCTCAATAAACAAGCATTGGAATACTATGTCTAAACACAAAACCTGTTCTGTTATTCACTTCCGTGTTACAGGAAGCACTGCACAGGGCCAGCATCAGAGAGTAACCTGCATTCAGCAAAAGACTTCACCTCCACCTTCAGCATTCAGTATTCTTTTTAGCTTCCGCCTTCAGCACATCAATTTCTTCATAAATAGCTCTGAAAGAAGAGGAACAGGGCAACTCCAACATCACACTTGTTTCACCTTGACGAAGTACACCAACAAACCATGAACTGCCAAGAACACGTAGTGTTTGCCTAACGGAGCAGCACCAGCTGCTTGATGCCCAGGTTTCCATGGAAACAAGGAGCAAATCTTATGGTGTGTCTGTGATGACACATTTTTTTGATGAGATACCTCTGGACATAGTCACTTTCACTGAAATTTGGGAACAGGAGTGCAAAATGCAAGCAGCAAAAACAGCGTGTGGTGTGCAATTAAAAAGAGAAATCTTTGATGAGA
This sequence comes from Psittacus erithacus, assembly GCA_009867235.2. NCBI lineage: Eukaryota > Metazoa > Chordata > Aves > Psittaciformes > Psittacidae > Psittacus > Psittacus erithacus. The sequence continues at coordinate 2,791 of WYDI02030785.1, forward strand.
TTTTTCTATCTCAGAATTCCTCAGAAATAAGTTTTGTGCAGGTGGCTCAAAATTTTTATAGTTTACTGGTACAAAAGGAGAGTTCTGCCATCAGTTTAGTTTTGTAGTAGTTTTCTATCACTGGAGAGGATTTTATGAGACTGCGTTTGACTCAGCATCACTCCACCATTTTTACAGATGCTGCTTAATGAACATATAGGAGCTTATTCCTTAATTGGTCATGCCAGAAATACTGGAATAAAATGTACAAAACACAGCCACTCTCATTTACATTAGCAATCCAGCAGGCCACCCAACTCAGCCTAAATAGCATGACGTGTTTTCTCACTCCGAAGAAAAAGCCTCCTTGCCTTTCGCTCCTAAGCCAACTGTATTATTATCATCTATTGTAAAAGTTACTTACTCAGTAGGAGCCAAGGGATCAAATTCCATTATCTCGTAGTAATGAGGTGATTGTGCCTTGTTCTTTGATGCAGCTGAAGAATAAAGACAGGCAGATAAAATACAGATTTAAATGTAAATGAAAAACATGCTTGCTGCATGTTACTTTTGTGTATCTTCCTTAAAGAAGCAGATTATCTCTTACAAATCTAGTTACTTATACACAGGTATGTACAAGAGAAGCCATGAGTAATATGAGATTTCATCAATGCTTGTTGCACCTAGTCTTTAACAGCCATTATGTAGAGCCCTTAAGTTCTAACAAGAAAAACATATCTCTGTAGAAGTTAGGTGGTCTGCAGTATGTATTACCTGCTGCTGACAGTCCATTTGATGGTGTAGTTTGTCCTGGATTCAGAAGCACTGGGCTTAAGACAGTCGCCAACTAAGGACAACAAGCAAAAGACTACATAAAGAGACTCTTCTATGAGAATTGGTTTGACTTAACTTCTATGCCTGCTGACTTTTGATCAGACTCTGACTCTATCACGTAAATTCTAAGGCCAACAGTAATCAATCTTATTAATCTTGATTCTTCACACAATCAAAACATTTTTGAGTGTTATCTACAGCACACTTCTATAATGTACTTCTGTGTAATTTGTTACACTACACAAAGACTGCAGTATTCACAATACAGGTACCTGCTTTTACTTGTGGTTTAAAATAGGGAATATGCATGTGCGCTTGGGGGCTGCTTCTCATCTTTTCTATTTCATGCTGTCTGCCACAGGACAGCATGAAATTCCTAACATTACTTCAAAGCCCCTTCATCATATTCTTTTTTTTATTCATATTCATTTTGGGTTTTGTTTTTTTTTTAATATCTTATTTGAGAGAGGAAATACACCAGAGTAACATAATGGCAGCAGGAGGAGCTCTCAGCTTGCTTCACACAGCAACTGATTAAACTCAAATAATAGAACTGCTTTCTGCAAACTCCCCTGTGATTATGCTGGACCCAAGAAAATATACTTCCATATTAGCATCTGTGGTACCAAGAGTAGAAAGTTGGCCTAGTCACCAAATAGAGAGTCTTCACTGATACAGAAGAGCCACAGAAGAGACCTTTGTATCCCAGTTGGACAGCAGTCAGGGTAAATCCTAACAGTTTTCATTCTGACCATTGCCAGCAGGGAATGATTATTGTGAACATGAGTACTACTCACATTGCTATATGTGTGTCCGGCTGGATCACTGACACTATTTTTTGATGCTTCAGTTGCAAATCTAGGAGAGAATAATACAACACATTGCCAGTAACTGAGAAACTATTAAAACTGTGTATTCTGATTGTTATGTTATTTTTTAGCCGGCCTGTCTTTACCTTATGTCACAACTGAGAGTAGAATGGGCGGGTGGGCTAGTGTCCTATTCACACTAAAGTTAAGGAACTACAAGGACATCTCTCTTATCTTGGAACTATTCTTACTGACCTGTACAATTCATCCGTTTATCCCTTTCACTGCAGCATGGGCAACACTCAAGCACAAAGCCGTAAGGTATCTCAAGAATGTTTTGATTGTTGAGATAAATTCATGTCTATGACTAAATAGTGCTGCAGGTGTATTTTTAAGCATGTTAAGCAATGTCTGGCACACAGGCAGTTTTCACTTGTTTTAATGAACTAATGTGTAAAAGTAGTAAATCTGTGTTCTCAGGGCTTTCTGTAAACTTAGAAGATGAACTGTGGAGTACTAATACCTCTGAAGATCTGTTGTCTGTTACTTTCTTGGTAAGAGATTACTCACGGGAATTGCTGAGCTAAATGTAGCTGCGGATAAATTGATGGATGATGCTTGGTTTTGTCTTCAGGGCGTTCAGATACACCATCTGAAATTCAAAGTGATAATTAACGATCACTTCAACGTTATTAAGCAAATGTTAGTTACTTGTACTATGAACATTGAAAGGGCAAAGTTTTGTTTGGAAGACAGATAAAGTGTCTGAAACAAATTGCTGTTTATAACATGAAAGGCAAAATTTGAATAACTAAGAGGAGATTTTGGATGCAATATATTTATCTCTTTAAAATGTCAGAACAAAATCAGTAGTGCTGTACATTGTAAATACCACTTAAAGCTTCTTTCACTATCTCTAAAAGATTAAAATAGAATTATAGGCATTCATTCCTGGAGGGACATTCACACCTTTAGCTTCAGTATATGGACTCCCCTAGAGTGAATAAAGGAGGGGCTTCTGCAAACAGTCACTCAGGGTACCAAACTTAAGGTCATTACTCACTCCTCTAACTATGAAAGAAGTCTAAAGTTAGAGGAGATGAGTACCTTTCTCAAAGTGAACTGCTTCTAACATTAAGTGTCTCCTGAAAAAGAGCTCAGGACATTAAGGGCATCTGTGTTTCTTTTCTCCAAGCCTACAGAATAAGCAATGACCAGGCTGTTTTATAGGCTTCACTGTAACAGAAAACAGAGCATGTTCTAGTGTGCAAATTTATTTAATGGGGGGAAGATTATTGCTTCCACCATAAACAAATTACAGGCAACCTTATGGTACCTTACATTTTTTCTCCATGTACACACATCAGTTCTCCTTTTAAGGAGATTTAAGGAGCAGCCTTAAAGTCAAGGAGTATCTTTGTTTCCTTTCTTATAAGGAACTTGATTGCTCCACTGTTGGTGAAGACTTAGGATACCAAACTGCAAGGGAAACAAGCATCACTTACTACGGCCTGAGGGAGACGTTGCAGAGTCAATAAGCACCACTGCAGACACAGCAGATGGCAAATCCAAGGAGAGGTCAAGTAGATCACTTGAGGGAGCAGATGGTTGTTTCCTGTACAGCTTAACATTTGAAAAGGAATAAAGTTTTTGTTTGGGCTTGTTTGGTTGGTTGGGTTTTTCAGAGGAACTTGTATAGCTTAAACAAATTGTGGATTTTTTTTCTGAAGAACATAAACTTTTAAAATCTAATATTATGATTTTAAGTATAAGAGAATACCGGGGTTTTCTCTCTGTGTGTAAGATAGCTAGTGAAACAAAAAGTGCTTTCCAGAAAAGACCAGTTTCAGCAAAGTTGCTATTTTGAAAGATTAAGGAAAAAATTTCTGAAGCAGGAAACAGAATGAACTCAATTCTAAGAAGTAAACATGAGCTTGTTTGATACAGATTTGATATCGGTCTTCTGACTGATCCTGTACAATTATTTTCATGCCTTTTATTTGTGTTACTGAGGTTTGGTACATAGGAGATTGATTTGGATAGGGAAAGTTCAAAATCACAGCAGTGTTTCCTAGGACACAGAAAAGGGTTCTCTGTTTCCCATCTGAATGTGTTAGAATTAAAAATGTAGCCAACCAAAGATTTTAATAAACTCACATGCTTGAATCAAACAGGTTTGGTCATACCAGCTTAAAAATAAAGATGATGCATTTTAGACTTGGGGGCTCCTGAATAAATGAAGATGTATAGAATGCACCATTTGGACTATTAACTAATCCAACAGAGCATCCATCAAGCAAAACCACCCACCTACATAACCAGAATGCAGTTATAGTGGCTTTTCAAGGAAAACAAGATCATCTTCTACCTTTTTTTCACTGCCAGCTGTATTTCAGAAATCACTATGCAGACATTTTCATACTGAGCTCTAAATGACGACACTTTATGGCTTAGCAGAAACATGTGCAAAACTACTCTGGGCAATATAATTAACAACCATAATTAGCAATCAATAAAGGATAGTCATTAAAGATTTGCTACAAGCCATTATTCACAATTCAGAAAAAGCTTTAACTCAGGGGAAACAAAAAACATTAGGAATAGTGAGTTCTAACAGTGCAATAGTATTTCAGTCTATAAAATGCCTAACTGAGAACAGATGAAAAGAAACATGATGGCTGCTCATTTTGTAGATGGCAGACAGTAATGCTGAACTGTGGAGGTATTAAACCAGCATTTGAATAGATCTCCCTCTCATTTTTCCTAACCAAGCTTCCACCTTAGATTTGACATTATTTGCTACTTCAGTTAAAAAGAATCTGCATGAAATTCTACAAGTTAGACTTCAGAAAGATCAGTAAGATCTTTCTAAACAGCCTGTTGTCTCCTCTACTTCAACTAGAGAATAAAGTTCTGCATATATCAAAAGTGTACTTTTCACGATGAACAGAAAAAAAGAGTATTAACAGCCCTGCAGCTGAGGAGCTCATCTGTAATTACTCACCTCTTCGCGCTCACGTTGTATCCTCTGATTCTCCAAAAAACGAACTCTGTTTCGGGAGAACCTGTTGAAGTTGCAGAGTTGGATGTTCATTCTTGCATTTCTGTGAGGTCATTCATAAGACTATAAACCAGGTACAATCAAAGTTTGATTATCAAGAGTCCAGAGGTGCCAAACAAGTAGTACAGATGCTTTTCTCTGGGGCACTTGTCTCTGCACTAGACTCTTCCCCTAGGGCTGTGGTCCTCCAATCACCTAAACTAACATCAATTAGCTTGTTCTTGGGCTTACTTTTGGAGACAGCTATCTGTTTCTTCCAAAACAAAATCAAGGCACAGATGATAAAGTTTGCCTCTGTTCATGCCAGGGTAGTAACTATGAACACCCATTGTGACAAACCTGGCTCCTTCTGACCAGAACACACTTCTGAGTCCCAGGAAGCCATCTGTCCTCAGTGGTCCCCACATTCTCTCATGCCATCTCAGGACAAACCACATGGCTACTGCGGTATGCAGCCTGCTCATTACTTCAGGCATTTGTAAAGAGGGGAAAAAAATCCACCTGCAGAAATATTTATGTTCTAGGAGTAAGAACAGTGCTACACTGGGTCCAGAGGAGACCTGGCCAATACCCCTTATGGATATTCAGCATCCATAAGGTCAACCCATTTCAGAAATAAGAGTCCTAAAGTGGTATGGCCATGAGACTGCCTATACAACTGCATTGGCTATTCAGGGTTACCATACTAGCAAGGCCCACATAAGACAGTATAATGCAGGGAGGGACAGAACAAAAAAACCCAAACAACTTTTCAACCGCGCAGAACATGAAATATTGATCTGAAATACAGGCAGAACACGGACGTTGCTGGAGCCGCTAGAGGGAGTCATCGTTACATCCATCGATGCTCACTGCACAGCGGTGATTGCTCCAGATTTAATTTGGACTCCACATTAACAATGAGAAACAGAAAATGCAGCATGACTTGTCTTCAAACAATATACATAGTATGAAACTGATACAACTGGTAAAAATCAGTTTGTCCTTTACGTATTTCATTGCTCAGAGGGAGTTCCATAGAACCAATCTTCTGCAGCAAACACTAACTGAATACATTTAAATATTTAGCAACTCTCAAGTGCAATGCATCTGCACCCAGGAAGACTCACTACATATAAACCATATCATTACAGTACTAAAAAGCTGTAGTTTTCTGTTCAGTCTCACTATGGCAAGGTAATTGCTCCTTCAGTCACCAGGCAAGTCATTCATAAGGAATTTCGTGCATTGTACCCACAATCTGTAACTCATAGCTGAAAAGGTTCTTGGCCTTGCCAGTATTCATCAGTTGTAATAAAAACATAAGCCCACATCTGATTTCCGTGGATTTACAGAAGCTAAACAGAATTCTGTTTTTGCTTTACTAAAATGAAAAACTTCCTAAAGCAAGAAGTGATAACACAATTCTTGCAGGGCAGTTACTGTAAAATATGCCAAACACTGCTGTAGACGTAAGATTTAAGGATAAATGAAAGCTAAATGTTGTCAAGATTAGGCCCAAAGTTTGTGCCACAACACCCAGAAGAATCAGTGATATTTGCAGTGCAGTGCTGAGAAAAAGATTAAAAAGAAAAGATGACTAAATTCTCTAAATCTGCTAAAAACCACTGCACTTGATGCATAATGATTTCTGGAGCATATCTTAGCCTTGGAGGAGATCAACTACTTAAGATGGAAGGCTAACTCCTATTAAACCAGAAAATTCTCCGTGAGTATACTTGTAATATTTTGGGGGATAATACTGGAATTTTGAGTTTAAAATTAATTTCAGTTCTGCTGGCATCCAGTCATGCTCCCAGTGACATAATACACAAATATACAGGATGTCAAAGCAAGCACTCTGTTGCTTCCACATGTGAAAGAAACATTTTCTGCTGTAAGATAAGTAGAACAGCATGTTTCAATCTAGCTGAGAAAAGCAAGCAACTCTTAAGTATGCAAGGAGGCTACTCCAATAGCTGATTTCTGCAATAAAGCTGCCAAAGTTGTTTAGAAAGGAGAACAAGTATTCTTTCCTGGAAGCATACACACTTAGCAGAGATAAGGACCATCATCAGTACCAAGGGGTTTGTAGCAGACTGATGACAAATTCACTCTGTGCTACCAAAAAGGAATGTCAAACTCCTAAATGGTTTTTGTGTGCCTCCATCTGACTTCCTGTCTGTGCTGTTAACTTGTTTTACCCCATTCTAATGGTTTTCCAACTACCTTTGTTAATCATTTCTGAAGTGTTTGGGAGCAGGCAAATACATAACTTTCTCTTTTTGAATCACTTTCTTTTCTGGATTTAAATGTAAAAATCTGTCTCCTTGTGGAGGATCAACATTAATAGATGCAGATCACCCTTACTTTTAAGTGCACTTACTCAGTGAGGACACAAAGTGTGAGGAGAGAGGCTATGTACTTACTCACCTCTCATGTCCCAGAAGGACATCATTCAGATCTTCATTTACTTGTATTAACTCAACTATCACATCTTCATTCTCCACTGTCACCAACAAGTCCATGATCCTCTCCTGCATCATCCTACAGGTCTTATACAGTTTCTGCCCAAGGCAGAGGAAGAAAAAAAGAAATATATAAATCATAACTGTGTCTCCCAGCTTGTCAGTTCTGTAGAAGAATGACAAGACACTTGAGCACTGCAGCCTCATGTGAAACATTCCCTAATTTACACAAACTACACGCATACCAAACATTGCAAATAGCATAATTTTCATGTCTTTGATCTCTGCAAGGCAGGTTGACAACTCCTATCATCACAACCAGCACTCCTACCCAATCCCTACCTCCTGACCCACCTTTATTTCTCAAGATTTATCTGTCTCTAAAGTCTAAATTACAAATCACAAAATAACGAAGACCCCTCTGGGTGATGCAGAACTAATTTGATTTGATCCTGTTTGCAACTGATTAAACTCAGCAGGATACTTCACATGGATGCAATGGATGTGATCCTGCTCAACTTCTGCTTAAAGAAAAGACAATAGTAATCAAAAGCATAGAAGTGCTCCATGACACCAGTCTAAGTATTCCCTTAATCTATTCACTTTTTGAGGACGTAACACAAACCCAGCAGAATCAGCTGATAGAATTATGAGTTTGTTGAACAGAATTCTGCCCTATCGCCAGCTGAAATAGAAGACAGTTTATTTATATTCCTCTCCATTGCAGATTTTGCATGCTCAAAGAAACAAATTCTTTAGCAACAGGAACTGCAACTCAAGCCAACATTTTTTGCCCCCCAGTGTGCATTTGCAAATGCTGGCTCTGTGTTAGGAAAAGAGGGAAAAAAAAAAAGAGGGAGAAAATTACTCTATTTGCATAGTGCTATTCAGAAATTGCTCTGGAATTCTTTTCAAAGGGATTTTATTTTTCCTCAAAACCCATATACTTCACGTAAGTAAATGCTTTTATTTATGTAAAAAACAATTTTTGCACCCCTTTGCCAAATCTGTAAGAGGACTACAGAGTGCTGCACCTTTCAGTACTGTATCTTCACAGCCCAGGATAAAACATACAAATATGTATTCAGCTTCATGCCTGTAATTAAATTTAAAACTCTGCAACTCCAGACTTTACCAGCATTTAAAAAAATGTGTATTTCTTATGACTCCATTATACAGGCAGACCAGCTCCTTTGTAAATATCCATATTCAACAGAGAAGAAATTGAGACACTTGTTCAAGCACAGATTTGCTACACTTTGCTCCTACCCACAAAGATGCAGGCACTCTTCTGTTCTGAAAGCTGGAGTCTTACAGGGGTGGACGACCAGCTAGAATAACAATCACCAGTGATTCCAATGAATTTGTACTAATTCTTACCAGCTGATGATCTGGACCCAAATTCCTGCATGTCCATCAAGCACATCTATTCACTACCCAGTACAAAAGTTTGTTACTCTTTTTGCTGACACTGAGCTTTAGCTATTCTTTTAACTACTGTTCCTGGTCAGCACATTATTTCAACTAAGATCTGCCTTGTCCAAAACAGGGTGGAGAAAGGGAGGAGCCTAGCCACTAATGAAGCTGCAGAACTGAAAATATGTTGCCCTGATCAAGTTTACCCTGTTAAGAGTTTTTATTGAGGGACTCCAGATAATCAGGACTGAAATTAATGTCTTCAGCTCTCTCAAAGCCTAAACAAGCAGCTTTTTTAATAAAGGACTTTGTTCTCCGACAACAAAAAGCCTAATCCAAGTAGAGCCACAAACAAAGGGAAACATTAAAACACTGTTAAAGGAACAGGCTAGCCATGCTTGATGCTTTATACTACTCAGTGTGCAGCAGAAAAGAACAGAAACAACAGTGAAATTAACATAGAAGGAATGAATTTTCAGTCACTCTCCCACAGATGGGAACTCCACACCCTGTCCTCAAACTTTTGCCAACAATTTTATTACTGGGAGTGTCAATAAGAATCCACTGGTTTACTGTGGGCAACCTAATATGTGCGCCCACATGCAGAAGGGTCACAGCAGGAGACAAGAAATCAAAGACATATTTTTCCTGTTTTCAACCAGAAACACTTCCTTTGTTATGGACTGGACAGAGTATACTAAACCACTGCATTCTCCCACCTAGGGCTGGTTGAATCCTTAAGGCCAGCCTGCACCTTGGCAACCTCCTTGGTGTACATCACTATAGAAGTAATGTGCACAGAACAGCCATGAATTAGCTGCCTAGGTGGTGTCCTGTGCTAGAACAACCTACACTAAGCCCTTTAGTGTAGGCAAAGCAAGCCCTCTGCAATCTATTGCAACAGCTATTTTGCCTGCATATAAAGTCTATTCTCCTCAGCCCCTTGCTTTGCAAGCTCTTCTTCTTTTGACTTGTAGCTCCACAAATCTTTGCAAGACATACAGTGTTGGAGATGTGAGGAATGTCCAGGAGAGGAAAACCCCCGGAAAGACTGCATCTGTCTGCTCTCTGGTTTCCTCAGCACTGCCTGTCATTAAAGATGCAAGACATCAGTGCCATCCCACCGTATCTCACCTCTGGTTGTGAGCCAGTACATAAATGGACACAGATGAACAGCACAACCTTGAAAGTAAACCAACCAATAAGGGTTCCTTGAAAAGGAAATATTCTCCACTGAGCAAGAGCACATTAAAGGCTTGCAAAAATTAGATCAACTCCACAACACATTTAATGCTGACAAAATACCCAAAATACTTCCCCATCACAGGTGTCTGGAGGCAAGTTTAGAAACAGAAGGATGTGATAAAAGCTTTTTAAATTCTTGCAGACAACATGAAACAGAAAAATGTCCACTGACACAGGCCACTTGAAATGCTAAAGTAATAATGCGTTTTTAGTATTTATAATACAAAATACAGCACAACCAAGTAGAAGAAATCACAGAAAGAACATCTTCATGTTCACCATCAAATCTGAACTAGACTGTTGCAATACGCTTCCTTCAGGCTACACTTTAAGAGCACGTGGAGTCATCCATAGCACAGCAAGCTTCCAGTCTTTGAGGTCACGCACATAAAACTGATGCTTCATATTCTTCACTGCCTTTAAGGTACTGGTAATAATAAAGAGAGCACTGAAAACTCCAGGACGGATATGAGGGAGAGAGACTGTGTTATCATCTATTTTCCCACAAGGCAACCACGTTCAACTGGAATGTTCTCCAGGCTGTTTGACAGAACGTGCTTAACACAGAACGCTCCATTACGAAATTCCTTTGCCCTTGGAATCCCCTAGAGCTTAAATTTGCATTGCAAGCTGTATTGTCCTTTCCTGACTATGTAGATGTTGGGGAACGTGAAGGAAACAAGAGAAAGCTGAACAAAACCAGTGACAGAAACCTGTTGTTGGCTTCCATTTGGCAATCTGAATCCAGATGTTAAAAGAAAGGATATAACACATTTTAAAATCAACTTTGACCAAACGAAACCAATCACCAATGAATTATCTTGTACCTGTAAAAGATTCATGTCATCCGGATTTTCAGAGCCAGGGACATTTTCTTTCAGTATTGATGACATGACTCTCACATTTGTTTTTGCCATATCCAGTTCACTGTACAGTTTCCCAATCTGTTGAGGTCAATAGGACAGACCATTATATAGGTGAAAAGAGCAAGCAGAGTAATTCTTATCTCTAATACGTACTTTCTTCCCCATTAGGTATAATATTAGCCTCGTTAGCATTATTTCACTCTGGTGATATACCATGAAAATGAATGGAATCAGCTCAGCTTTTATATGTGCAATCAAACTAAGATCCAAGTCTGACAGTGCTATTAATTTTTCTAGCAGTTAATCCCTCTCACTAATGTTACTGTTACTCTTTTCAGTTAACTACAGGCCAAGCAGGAAGGGAACTGTTCTTTCCTACCTGCATTTTGGAACAGTCTATTCACATAAGCCTTATACAAAAGTAAGTTTGGCTTTCTCACTTATTTTTGAAGTAACTTTTATCAACTTGCATGACAACACTGTTAAGACATCACTAGGTATTCTCATACTTGAGTAAACGATTTCATTTTTTGGTTGGGATGCAGCCTGTCATTCATTGAACTCACTTCTGCCTAGTTTGCTTTGGCACACCACCATATAAAAGACCTTTAGAAGAATGAACCTAAAACTGTGAATATAGAGCTGTGCCACTTGAACTGATGCTCCCTTCCGGTGCATTCTCCATTGCATCTGGTGGTCTATATACCCAGGCTGTTTAAATCACACATTAGCACTACATTTCAAGTGGACCCACCATCCTCTAAACCTGCAGTACTGCACCTGATCAGGAGTCAGCAACAGTGTTGGGCCTGTGGGAAGAGGTGGTGAAGGCTGTTTTGGAGGATTAGCAGAAGATGGCGATGACTTTGTAGAAGGTTGAGATGAAGTCTGCAGAAAGACAAAAGAACAGAGCTCTGGCTTAACGAAAGAATTGAAGCAGACATACTGATGAGAGAGCTACAAAACATCTTTGTCAGACCAGACAACTGGGCATCGGCTTTCTCATGAACAGTGCTCACAGGGAATTTGTTGAGCAAGGTTCTATTTACAAGAATAAATCTAATGGTTACTTTGTAATGAAATGAGTTTTGGAATTCAGGTATCTTTTAAATGGGTTTGGAAGCAAATTCTACCATGGAAAAAGTGGGAATGGCTAAGAACAGGCTAGCTCCTTGAGCTCTTAAGCCATCTAACAGACAAGAGTCCTTACCAAAGTGCCACTGCAATTTTATAACAAAGGATAGTTTAGAATGTAATCACACTTGGAAGCAGTGGAAAAGTTGGGAGCTAAAGTCTGGGTGTCTCCTGATAACAAACTATAAAGGCCTTATGGATTGAAAAGCTGGAGCGCTTTATCCGCAGGATAAATATCACTTGCATGGCATTTGAACTGACTGCTATGAGACAAAATAAATACAAATCCAAAACCTCATGTGCAGAAGGCTACACACATCCAAGTCCTTCACCTCCTAGAGAGTGAGGTAAAAACTGTGCTCAGGTCTGGTGCTGCCGAGATCAGCAGAAGGCTTGCCATTGATTTGAACTGGCACATACATGTGGTAGACATGTATCATCTGTACCGTACTTGGTGAGAAAAGCAGTATCGTCTATTCAGAATGTTCTTCACAGAGCTTGTTCAAACAACCTTTACATACATAAGCTGTTGTGCATTCCACTATCCAATCATCAAACCAAACTCAGGATAAATCCGAGTCATTTCTGTCTGCACTGATTATAGACATCCAATTCTGCAATTGCAATTGGTTGATGGCTTTCACAATTCCCAACACTCTTGTGCAAACAGCTGGAGATACAGACAACAATCTCTTCCTACAGATTCCTACCTCTCCTGGCTTAATTTTAAACATAGATAATGTTCATATTCTGAACAGTATATGTTTTCATAAAAATCTTACTCCTTTTAGCTGAGGCCTTCAGAAGCTGACAAATTTAGAACACTCAGCTCTCATTCATCTTCAGATAAAACAGCGTGCCCAAACCCTTTACACATTTCAGAAGTCTCAAGAGAGATGCTTCCTTTTTGAGAACATAGCCACTAACCTGCAGCTTGAAATAAACTATTATATAGGCCAGGTTTCTTTGTTGTTATCTTAGCTGTTATAATTGAAACTGATTCCTCCTCACATGCTTAAGTAGATTGGTCATATTCCGCCCTGGAGCACTTAAATAAAAACAGACACACCTGCTTTGTCTACAGAGCTCATACAATTAACACATCCTGTTTCTGATTTACAATGGATAATGAAATATCCTTGTGCAACCCCACCTTAGGTTCCCCTCTGCTGGTGGCAGAAGATGGAAACTCCACTCCTTTCTTCAACAATTCTAGATAAACTTCTTTTAATTCGCTCACATCCACAGCTCCTGGGAAACCTCGGGCCCATGTCTAGTTTTGAAGCAACAAGAACAGTAACAGTCACAGAAATGGACAATCAGTGGGTCAGACAAGTGTTTCTAAAACACATAGTCCTAAAGGCAGGTCATGTCCTCCATCCACTTCAGCCAACTCCACATTCAAAGAAGCAGGAACCACAAAAGCTCTATCATCCTGCTTGCTAAGTGCAACTGCAGTGGGAGCACATACACAGGCTGGAAAGGGAATATAAAAGGTGGAGGTTGACAGTTTTCCAGTTCTTTCCCTTTATCTTCCAGTTTGTGCTGCTCTTGCATGAAGCAGCAAGAATAAAGTCTGCTTTAGGAAAAGATTCCCATGAGCATGCTGCAGTACAGAAATGGGCTGCATCACTAAATGTTTACCATACAGTGGAGACACAAACACATACTGTTTACTTTAGACTTACCATGATAAAGGACAAGATTTTCTCCTGCATGTCAATTGGCAGATTATATCTTGGATTCAGTAGTTTCACTAGCTTGTCCTTGCAGAAATCTTTCTTCACAACCAAAGACTGGAATCTTGGGCCACAGTTCTCCATACACATGTTAAGCAGCTGCACACACAAAAAGCTTCAGTTACACAGATACTAGGAATAAAAGCCAACTTGATTGCTTTTGTGTCCTTTTGTTTAATTTGTTCCAAGGTGGAATGAGGAAATAGATATGAACAGATTATATCCACCTAGATATCTCACTAGAATGTTTGATGAGGTAGGTTACTACAGGGAAAGAGTAACTCACTGCATGCACCAATATACCTACACAATACCAAATTACATGTGTTAGCTCGAGTTACGCTATTTCTAAGAAGTATGGTCACTCTTGTTTCCATGTCATGGCAGTTACTGAACATATGGTACCTTAACAGCATGAAATCTGAACACAGCTTAAAAATGGCTTGCACAGATTTGGTAATAGAATTAATTCACTGTTTAGTATGTAGTATCCTGGGCTGACAGATTCTGAAGAACTCTACAAGAGAAAATAAGAAGATTATTAAATGCCTCTCTTCTAATCTGCCCTGTGAGAAAGAGACAAGTGAAAAAATAGAAAAGAACAAATTCAACATCTCAGAGTACAATTTCTTCACATGTTTTAAAGGTCACACTGATTTGAAACAGAATAGTTGAATTGTTCCAATTGTCAGATTCATCTTCATGAAAGAAGTCTACTTCCAAAACTCTACTTGAAATGCTCAGAGTAGGATCCCTGCAAGCAACATGTCTGAGCTATGAAACAGAGCAGTATGTGATAATGACATAATACTTCTCCCTTGTACACCTGGAAGCGGCTGATTACAATTCCCATTTTACAGAAGAGACATCAAAAGCTGTCACTACATCCCAGTCACCTGAAATCAGGCTAATACAAGTCCTGATAGGAAACTGGGGTCAGTCAGATCAGGTGCAGAATCAGAAACAGATCTTCTCTTGCCTGGCTCAAATCTGGAGATCAACCACAGGACTACGATGGCTCAAGTAGAGAAAACCGGTCACTCTTGTGCTTTTTACTCTTCAACCATGTATTTACTTTTCCTCCTATGTTAAGAGGGAGGATGGAAAGATGAAAAAGCAAAGGGTTGAAATTAACAGAAGTTTGCAAATGCAAGACAAAACTTCCCTTGAATCATGCAACAAGCAGATTATATTCTCAAAAGGATACACAGATTTCAAGGGACACTGCAGTAATCTTGATAAGAGTAAGTTAAATATACCTTCCTGTTCAGAGCAGACCATATTTGACTAAGTCAAAATAATTTTAGTAACTCATTTTCTAGCCTCGGGACTTGGGGATTTTTCTCCCAGCATGATCAGGAACTTATGGGAAAACAGGTTTAAGACCAGAAGAAAACAAACTGCTGAAATGAAAACAGGGTAGAACAAAGAAAGGCTGGCAGACTGCTGTGCAAAAAACCAACTAACTGAGAGATAATTACAAAAAATTCCTGGCTCGAATCATTATTTTTCATTTGAAAGAGTACATGAAATATATGCTAATAAGCCAAGCCATTTGCTTGTGCAGTACTTCAAAGATGGTCTGTGTAAAACATTTTCAATCCAGTGCACGGGAAATCTAGTATGCTACTCACTTTTAATTTGCTACTTAAGAGACTGAGTATTTACCCTTTGAATGAAAGTACTGAACTAATGGGCTAGATTCTCCACTTAATTATGCCAGTCCAGCCCAGTCACTCAGAGTGAAACAAAGCTGGTGCAAGAAAAAGAAGAATTTAACTCAATTAATTTTAACTGGACCATTCATGAACAAGCCACTTTTAACACTTTTCATTGGTATTTCAATATAGTTATTTATCATTGCAAATAGTTCTTCATCTTCTCCAGCAGTCCCATTGGAATGAATAGATCCAAGGTGGCCAAGTCAACCACTGTTTCACACGGCACAATGGAATCTCAATAGAAACATGTTTTAATAACAGAACTGGCAAGTTAACTTCAACCAAACCATTAATGGCTGAAGAGCAAATGACATGCAGGACCCAAGAACTGTTTGAAGTGACAGAACTGCTATGTTCCAGACTAGCTGACATCAGATGTCCAGGGGAGAGGTCTCCACTGAGTTAAAAAAGATGCTGAACTGCAGTCAAAGCCCTCTGGCTCACCTGACAGCAACACAGAATTAAAGTGATAAAAAGCATCTGAACAGAGGTGAAGACAAACTGTGAGGCAGAAGCAAGAAGGAAAGAAGTTAGTGGGTATAACAAAAAGTCAACTACATTCCTCATCAATAGAGATCTCACTCAGAAATCAGTAGGACTCTGCCCATCTAAAGCAGCCAGGAATAGTTCATAAAGTTGCAATGAATGGATGTAGTTTGTGACGGATACTTCTCAGACCTAAGGTGAATGCAAGAAAACACGGATGGACAGTTTGCTTCTTCATTTTTCTGACTCAAAGTGAACAAGTCATTAATGCATCTCCAGGATTACACTCTACTAAACATATAGTGATGTCAAGGGGTAATGGGTTCAAACTGAAACAGGGGAAGTTTAGATTAGATATAAGGAAGAAGTTCTTTACTGTAAGGGTGGTGAGGCACTGGAATGGGTTGCC
>WYDI02030786.1:0-19168 GCA_009867235.2 Psittacus erithacus
GCTCACTGCCACCGCCCGGTGCCTCAGTTTCCCCACCCAGGCTGGGGAGGAGGCTCCGGTGCCGCAGCCCTCCCGGGGCTGGGCTGGTGCCGGGGTTGCGGGCGCAGCCTGGGCCGGGGCGGCTCCTCGCTGCGGTGTTTGGCCGCCCCTGACCCGGCGCTGCCCCTCAGCCCCGCGGGCGCGGGCACCCCGGGCTCTCCCGGCAGCGGCCCCGCTTCCACCGGGGGTCCACGCGGCCCCCGCTGCCGCCGTTGCGCCCTCTCGCGGCTGCGAGCGGTACCGCGCCCTGGGGCCGTTGTACCCTCGGGGGCGATCGGCTCAGACCCAACTGACCAATCAGCGGCTGCCGGCGCCCGTGAGGGGGTGGGGCAGCGGAGGAACAGCCAATAGCGAGGAGGGGCGGGGCGGGGTGGGAGGGGCCGCAGGAGCTCTGCCCCTGAGCGCGGGGCGCCGGGGCAGAAACCCGGTGCGGGGCATCACCGGGACGTGGAGCCCTCCGGGACAGTGCCACCAACGGGGCAGTGCGCCTCTGCTTTGCCGTCGAAGCCTCCATCCGTGTGCTGCCTGTGTAGAGCGCGCTCCCGGGCACCGGACGCCAGCTCCTCCAGTGAAAACATCCAGGCCCTGCTTTTGAAGCTGTAGCGCCAGGGCAGGGTTTTGCTGGGCATCGCCGACACGTGGTGAGCTCCTCAGCAGTGCCACCAACACGGCAATCTGTCCTCCCTTTGCCACCTGAAACTCCATCTGCCCTGTGCCCAGGGTCCCGTGTGTAAGGTCCCTCTGCCCCTGTCCCCTGCTGTGGGGGTACAGACCCTTCACAGGAGTCAGTTCCTAGCAATAAAACTGTTCCTGCTTCTGCTGAGCCTGTCCCCGGAGCAGCTCAGCCTTTTGGGGCTGCTACAGCAAAGGGGATGATGGGGTGGTCCTGGGGGCCAGGGTGAGATCTCCCGCCCGTGGCTGGCCCTGGCCAGCAGCTGAGCTGTCGTCGAAAAGGGATGGTGGGTTTAGACTCTTTCCTGTGCACTGAGTAGCAGCAGCAGCACCTCTGGCTCGGGGGTCACCTGCACTGAGTGTTTCTCGGGGTGTAGCTGCTGCTCCCGCAGCTGCATCCCTCACCCCAAGTCCTGTCCCTGTCAAATAAATGTGAAGTCGTGAAGCAGCTCGTGTGTGCTGTGTCTGCTGCTGCGTTGGATCTGCCCTGTGCTTCCTGCTGGGGCTGGGGGTGAATCCCACCGCACACCCCTTCCCCCAGCTCCTCCCAGCAAAGACGTGACCAGCAGCACCCGTAGTGCCAAGGCTTTATTGCAGGAAGAGACGTGCACTGAGTGTGCTGGTGCTCTGCACGGCGCGGCCGCTACACGGCATCGATCTAGTCCTCAGCACTGCGGCGGCCAAAGTCCATCCAGTCGGGGTAGTAGAGGTCGTGCAGATCCTCCATCCCCTCGTAGCCCTTGTGGTCACTCAGCTCTGTGGAGGCAAGGGCGGTGGGTTACTGCTGTGCCGGGCTGGGGGGGTGGCGTGAGGATGCCACCTGTGCCTCATGTGGCCCCCCCCTAGAGCTGCCCACCCTGCACTTCCCGGTACCTGCAAAGATGTGGGGCAGGAACCTGGAGATGAGGTGCTTCTGCTCCTGGGACAGGGGCTCTGGCCAGTCCCGCCGGACCAGGCTGCCTGGGGGCCGGGGGGGATCCCCCCCAGTGCTTGGTGCCTCCGCTGCAGGCCGGCACAGGCAGGCGGTGGCTGTGATGGTGAGGATGAGGCTGATGCAAACCTTCACCTTCATGGC
This sequence comes from Psittacus erithacus, assembly GCA_009867235.2. Classification (NCBI taxonomy): domain Eukaryota; kingdom Metazoa; phylum Chordata; class Aves; order Psittaciformes; family Psittacidae; genus Psittacus; species Psittacus erithacus. The sequence continues at coordinate 1,787 of WYDI02030786.1, forward strand.
TGTGGAGAGGCTGAGCAGGGAAGGGGAGCAGAAGGGCTGTGGCCATGGGACAGGGGACACATGCTCAGCCTTTGGCGAGGGGTGGCCCATGCGGGAAGCTCATCCCCAGGACATGGCCAATTCACTAATCCCCTCTGTCCCTCCCAGGGGATACCCAAGTACCCTCCATCCCTCTGGTCTGGTCCCCAGGTCTTCTCCATCCCTATCTCCTGGTTTGTCCCCAGGTCCCCTAGGAATGGACTCAAGTTGGAAGGGAGCCATGAGGATTGAGCCCAACTCCTTGTGCCTTACAGGATTACCTAAAACTAAACCGTATGACCAAGAGCGTTGCCCAGATGCTCCTTGAACACTGCCAGGCAGGCAGCAGGTGCTCGCCCCTGGAGCTTGGCTGGCTCCCACATCCCCTCCATCCCTCCCCGCTGCTCCCCATGTCCATCCCTCTCCCCATCCCTCCGGGACTCACCTGCTGGCTCCGGGCTCAGCGGTGCCTCAGTCCAGGGCTCAGCTCTGCTTTTAAAGGCGCTGCCGCTGCCCCACCCTGGGGCGGCTCCGCACCCACCTGCACAGCCCTGGGATGCATGGACAGATGGACACCCATAGAGGGTGTCTGTATGTATACACACATATATATGTATGTATGTGCATATATATGGAGAATATAGGAGGTAGTTTGCTGTGGTTGTATGTACACAGGTATACATACATAGCTCTTTATCTCTACCCCTTTACCTCTAGCTTTGTATTTCATAGACACATCTGTATGAAATAGATCAATGTGCACACACGCAGAGCTATGTATGTGTGCAGATACGTATAAACATATATAGGTACAGCTGTAGCTACAGACGTGTGTATATACAAACATACATGCATAACATGCAATACATGTAAATAGACACATGAATGCAGAGCTTGATAGTGATATAGCCATATATACAGACACACGCATCCATATACATACAGAGCTATACATGCACATATACAACTGTAAGTATAGTGTATACGCATATAGATAGGGATTTTCATATGTCGCTACAGAGGGACATACAGAAATAAGAGTCTAGTGGAGCAAGCCACAGGGTACTTGGCTGGAATTGCACGTATGTGTATAGAAAAGTATAGGTAGCTATCTAGCTAAACATGCACACCCCATATGTATACATATATATTTAGAAATGTTTAGATATAGAGTCCTACATATACATACATAGAGTGCGATATATACACACATATAGATACAGGCACATGCATGTAGGTATTTATGCATGTAGATGGATACATAACTAGCTACAGTCTACAGGAGTAGATGCAGCTGTATATACAGGGGTATCTCCGCCTCCAACCCTTGGCCTTGGTGGTCACAGCTGGCCAGATGTGCTGCACGGAACGGCTGTGCCCAGCCACATGCCGCAAAGAAGCCCTCTTCTGCAGCCTCTATCTCTCCTGTTACCCTAAAATGCTCTGGGGTGCTCTGGGATGGGTGGGCACTGCTCAATGCCTCTGTTTGTGGGGACATGCTGCGCACCCCAGGGCTCTGTAACGCGTCACCGCTGCACCCCTCTGTCCAGCCTACCTGCTGCCACCAGCCCCGTGTTTCAATATCGACAGCTCCTCTGGCCCCCATTTACCCTCATCTCATCGATTTGTGGAGAACATTTGTCTCCCTCCTTCAATAACACCCATGGAGCAAGGAACTGGGTGCTCTTCACTGCCAGCACGCACCGTTTCGGTATTGGTGCTCCTCAAACAACCCCAAAACAAATGGGCTTTGAATGGGCAGGAAGGCAGCAGCGCCTCAGCCGCACACGATCGATTCCTCGCTCCAAGGAGCGATTTTTATGAGGAACAAACAAATTGTTTTGCAATTTCTGGCTTTTAATGGCTCAATCTGGGCCAAATGAGCCATCAGGGTCACTGGGACGCAGCGGCTGTTTCCTCCAGTGCCGTGGGCTTGGCAGCGCCTTGACGCAAGTTTGCAGCCTGACCCTGGGGTGCTGGTCCCTTCTCCCAGCCCTGGGTGCACCCTGACAGGATGGCCCCAGGGAAACAGGGTGGTGGCAGCACCCTTGCCACTGCCCAGCCAGGTCTGGCTCTCTTGGGCCACACCAGGCCAAGTTGGTGCCTCCCTCTTGCATCTGGAAGCCCGTGAGCTGCCAGGAGAGCCCTCGCTCCATGTGCGGACTGGCTGCAGTGCAGGCAGGGAAGTGGAACTCCTGGAGCAGAAGCTGCCAGAGATCAGGCTGCTGGCACGTACACAGCACAGCGCAAGGTGCAGGCAGGGCTCCAGGTCACCTCCCTCCTCAGTGTATTCAGAGGAGCTTTGCATAATTGTGGCAATTTGGTTCCAAGAGCAGTCTCAGGAAAGCAAATGGTGTGAAGTGAACCTGGCGCTCCACTGCAGCACATGGAGCAGGACTGGAAAACCAGGATAGTTGCAGGCAGTGAACAAACCCAGCTCTTCAAAAGCTGACAGGTGGTACGGAGCAGCTCCTAGGCAGGTCCCCATTTCTGCCACCGCACAAGGGGCAAGTGGCCTCCCCAAACCCCCCAGCCCTCACTGCAGTAGGTTTGTCCCTGCTAGAAGCACAAGTGCCCAGCACACAGAAACCCAAGCAGGAGACTCGGTGCCCTTGCAGGGAGGGAATGAATCCACACAGGACGCACAGCACCCAGGGTGCTCCCTTTCCCACAGGAAACACTCCCAAGATCCCACCACTGCTCCCTGCAGCAAGAGCTCCCAAAGCACAGAGCCAGCATTACTGCTTACCTGGCTCCAGAAAGTGAGCGAATCCAGCGAGCAACTGCTTTTGAAAACCATTTTTATTTAAATAAGACTTTAAATACATTACATAAAACATCAGAAGAGAAACCAGGAATCTGTTACTTCACAGGGCATTAGGCAGTGGTTGATAGTAACACACAAGCTCTACAGCTCTACCTACAAGGATACTCATTAGTCCAAATCTGATCCCTTGTCAGAAGTTTGACCCCAAGCAACAGCTCCTTTGGGTGTACTACCCCGGTACCTTGGTGCTTGCAGAGTACCAGCACCCGCCTGGCTGGGACCACAGACATCCAGTCGCTCCTGTGACTCCTCTTGTTCTGGCTTAAAGCTTCCTCAAATGCCTCTGCCACCAGGAGCCAGCGCTGCCCAGAGGGAAGGCGCGATCTCCCCGCACTATGTCACAGCTCACGCTTGGTGCCTCTCTCTGTGTGGGACCGCAGAAGGCATGGCAAGAATTCCCATCCATTGGAATGGAGAAGCAGCCAGACAGAGGAGCGATTCGGGCAGTCTCCAGACTGACAGGCTCAGTTCCTTGGCTTAACTTGGAACATCTGGATACTTTTGGCTTCAGGCTGGAGCACGCCCAACTCCCCATTTACCTCTGTGAAATGAGGGACAGCAAGACGAGATAGCATGGGCTGTGGTCAGTTTATTACATCACTGAAATACACTAGTCCAAACTGAACAGTGGACCCAAGATCATTACATTACACGAACCGGCAGGTTTTAAACTTATGACAAGGGACAGATGGGAATTTCATGGTAAGGAAATCTTCTTGCATAAAGCTTCAGTGACCCACAGGCACTTAAAACCCATGGACTTTCAGCTGGTCGTCTTTAGCCAGTCCAATCTGCAAGAAAGAAAATGTACTTTTCAGCATACTGAAGCAGAGAGGCCACTGCACCCATCCCTGCACCATGAACCGTCAAATCTCTGCTTCCCCCCTGAAGTTTGCATCAAAGGTTAGACTGCACTGTGAAGCCTTGCTGGATAGTGTGTGCCTCCAGCAAGAATGTAAAGAGAAAGGGAAGCCACCCTCAGCCTGCTCATCTAGTGCTAAGGAAACAGGAGCTATTAAGTTATTAACACAGAGCCTTGTACATAGTTAAGCATTTAACTGGGACTTGCAGCCAACTGAGAATAGCTTTAACCTGCCAGACAGCAGACTGAGATGAGATCTGAGGCAGGAGTTCTTCATTGTGAGGGTGCTGAGGCGCTGGCACAGGGTGCCCAGAGAAGCTGTGGCTGCCCCATGCTTGACAGTGCTCAAGGCCAGGTTGGACACAGGGGCTTGGAGCAAGCTGCTCTAGTGGAAGGTGTCCCTGCTCATGGCAGGAGGTTGGAACTGAGTGAGTTTAAGGCCTCTTCAAACCCAAGCTACTTTGTGATCTGGCAATTCTGTGACATCCTACCTCTACGAGGAACTGGCATATGTTCTTGCGCTGGTCACCTTGCAGCTGAATCACTTCTCCATACTCAGGGTGTTCAATTACAGTACCATTGCAGGCAAATTTCTGCAACACAGAGACGTCTCCTCAGGACCATGCAAATAGAAAATGCTGCTGCAACCCCGCAGCCTCTCCCAAACCTCTTTCTGCAACCCCCACACCCCACACCCACCTTTTTAAAGGCTTTCACCAGTTTCTTTTTATCGTAGTCATCCGCGATGCCCTGGACTGTGGTGAGGGTCTTCCTGCCGTTCCGCTGCTGGATCCTTATATGGATGTAGTCCTCAGTGCCGGCAGGGAGCAGGTCATCACCCTTACTTGCATCAGCAAAGGGGTCTGCGGAGAGCGCCCGTTACAGCCCACCCTCCGCGCTCCCATTGGCCGCCCCACCCGCCCGTCACAACGCCGGTCCCGCCCCCTTCCGCCGCCGGCTCCGCCTCCCCGCGCCGTCCCACCCGCGCCTGACGCAACCGGCGCCAGGAATAGCAACTGCGCCACGGGCGGGGCCGCGGGGCGGGGCTCCCAGGCCGCTCCCCCGCCCGGCCCGGCCCGGCGCGGCGCCGCCGCACAAAAGGCTCACCGAAGGGCTGGAGGTTCTGGATAGCGGACATACGATATACGGTACGCTTCCCTTCGCGGGGCGGCGGCGGCGGAGGCGGCGGGGAGTGGGCGACGCGAGCGGCTCTCGGCGGAGGATGCTCTCACGGCGGCGGCTCGAGACGCTGTCAGGGGGGCGGGACTGGCGCGGCCCGCTTATATACTACCTACGTATGACGCCAGCACGCACGGCGAGCGAGGGCGCTGATTGGACGGCTTGCTGGGAGCGTCACGCCGCACTGCCGAACGTGACCGCACCCTGGCTGGCGTGAGAGGCGCTTGCGCCTGCGCAGCAGAGGCCCGCGCAGGGGGACGGGGGGGAAGGGGCCTCTACGCAGGCGCAGACCGGCGGGAGCCTCGCGGGGCCGCGGGCAGCGGCGGGACCGCGCCACAACCGGGGCCGCGCCACAACCGCGCCCGCCGAGCGCGGCGCCCCCCGCGGGCTCCGGTCCGCACAGCCCTCAGCTGGGGCTCAGCCCGCGAGTGAGATACGAGCCCGGTGCAGGGCGCGATCCCCGCAGAGGGACCGGGCCGCCGTGCGGGATCCCCGGGTGGGGACCTGGGTCATGCGGAGGCAGCTCGGGTTTGGGCGGGTTCATCTCACCGCGGTCACACGCACAGTAACCCCCGAGAGCCGGCCCCGGGACACTGCCGCATCCGCAGGGGTGTGTAGGGATAGGACAAGGGGGAATAGCTTTAAACTGACGTCCCTGGCGGTGTTCAGGGCTGGGTTGGACACAGGGGCTTGGAGCAAGCTGCTCCAGTGGAAGGGGTCGCTGCCCGTGGCAGGGGTTGGAGCTGGGTGAGCTCAGGGTTCTTTTCAGCCTAAACCATTATGAGGTTCAATGAGCCCATTCCTTTTTACCCCATGTGGGTGCTCGCAGCCTGGGTCTGGCCTTGCACAGCCCAGCACAGGCCGGTTTATCTGCCCTGGGCTCCACACCTTGAGGAGCACTTCTTTATATGGTCCAGCCTGAGAAGACTCAGGCTCAGCCTGGAGAGCTTCCCTGTGGATGTGTTTGTCACTCAGCTATCGCCATGATGGCAGCCAAGCTTGAAGCCATATGCGGATAGGAACTGGGCTTCTCTGCTCCTTTTCCGTGGCTGCTTGGCAGGGAGAAGCTCTGAGGGTGCTGCAGAACACTGTGTTCTTGAGAGAGGGCCTGGGGGCTCCTTGATGCCAAAGGGAGACACTCAAGTTATCAGCCAGATCTGCCAGAAAAGGAAGCATTTTTAAACAAATGAAACAAGTCCCCTTGCAACTTACTGCATTTCAACCCTGACAGCCAGACTTTGGCATTAAATGGCATTAAAAGCATTTAATCCTCCTTCTGAGTCCTAACTGGGGGCTGGGAGCCTGGGGCTCGGTGTTCAGTATGAGCTGCCAAAGGAAGACACTTCATCATTTCCCTGGTGACTGTTGCGAGGTAAAAACCCCTCACAAAGGGATGAGTGTCTCCTAGCACTGGCTCAGCACAATGTGGAGCAGGGGCTGCTGGCAGGTGAGCATCACACCCAGCTCAAAGATGTTCTGAAAATACACTGAGAGCCCCAATATGGAGATCAGTAAAGCTCCTATGTAATCAATGGTGTCAAAAGCCACATAAGGTACATTTGGAGCATAAACTCTCCTCTGGGAGTCAGAGCTGCATATGGAGCAGGAATATTGCCTCCAGGGAGAGACGGGTCTGTTGCGCTGCATCTGCTGGGCTGTAGGTTGATTATCGGCTCCGTTCAGGTCTCCTGTGGCCACAGCTCGCTCTTTGTAGGCTTTCCTGCCCTGCTCTGGAGCCATCTCCGACTCTCAGTGTGGTTTGACAGGTTACTGGCATCTGGGTGTGCTGCCATCTTGAGTCCTGGCAGTCCTCACACACTTCAGATGTCGCATCCTTCCTGGGGGGGGTGTTATTTAAGATAAAGGCCAATGGTTTATCTTGTACTAGGCAGAAGGAATGTTTGCGTTGCTGTATTTCAGTGTCTCTCAAGCATCTGTCACTCTTGTCTGTCTGTATGTGACAGAACTGACTGACATTTCCATTAAAATATACATTTGCTCCATCACCACCAGGCAGATGGCTCTTCCCTCTCCTCTTTTTCTGATCACATTTTCTTTCCCTCCCAGAAAAGGACCCGTCTCTAGCAGGCACATCCTGGTGCATCCAGACAGCAGGGAAGCAATCAGGGATTTACACTGCATCTTTCTGCTAGAGGCACTTCAAAGTCCTCACTGCAGCAGAAGGGCTGGGTTTGGTATTCAGTGCCAGAGTCCCTGGTACCTCCTGACGATGCTGCTGGGCAGACTGATCTCACACTGAACCAGGATGCCCCACAGAGGCAATTTATCAGCGTTGCTACAGACTCACACTGTCCAAAGGGCACATCCTGAGTTGTAGCCTCACCCCTGGACTCCCAGAGCCTTTGGTGAAACACCAAAAGAGGCAAGTGTGTGTTGAACACCAGAGCGAAGCCCATGGCTGGCAGGTTAACATCCATTTTCCGTCCTTCAGAGCAGGATTAATGCCGGGTGGCTTCCGCCCGGCACGGGGGCTTTGACCCTCGCACCCTCCTCATCTCGGTCCATCCTTCGGTGCTCGGTCCCGACCACCTCCTTGCCCACCTGCCCAAGGAGATGCCGCCTCCCAGGGATGCGCTTGTCCCGGCTCCCCACGAGGTGGCAATGCTGATCTTTGCGTCTCAGCAGGCAGCACAGAGCTGCTGCAGCTTCTTCTGTGCCCAGTGCCAGGCAAATGCCATCTCCATCCCCTCTAGGCTGAACACTGGCTCCGTCCACAGGAAAACCCCCTGTGCTGGGCCGTGGTGATGTCTCGTGAGCTGCCAGGCTGGCTTTAGGGTCAGCAGGAGGAGCAGAGAGGGCCCAGAACAGTCTGTGCAGGGCATTCCTCCACCCAGGGCTCTGTGGTTGTGCTTTGGGCCGAGGTGGTTTCTAGAAACCATCCTGTTCTTCAGCAGTGAATGATGCAGAGGGCTCTGCGAGGGCTGGGGCTGCCCAGCACTGGGGCTCCTGCTTGACCCCAGGATCCCTGCATGTGCGTCACAACGGGCAGTGTGGCTCAGCCCTGTGTGCAGGGTCCTGCCAGCTGCTTATGGGTGCTCTTGGGTGGGTGACCAGCCCTGGGTTGTGGCAGGGTCACGCAGAGGCCATTTCACCCTGTGCTCTGAGGTGGGGATCTTGGTGCCTCTCTGATACACCTGGGAAGTGCAGCAGAGAGGCAGGAATCATCCCGGCCTTTTGCTGTACTGCTTCCCCGGCAGCTCACACATGCCTCCGGGCTGAGACATTCCTAGAAACCAGCTTTTCTCCTCGCACATCCTTCCTGCAGCCTCCGTGTGACTGCACAGGTCTGGATTCAGGATGAGCTGGAGTTCTGGTGTGCAGGATTTGAGCCCATTAATCAGCAAAGGCAGCACTGAGAGGCGTCAGCCCCGGTGACTAACCTGCTCCTGGAAGGAGCCGAGGCATGGCTGAGGGGAGCCTCAGAGCCAGCGCAGGGAATCCCAGGCTGTCTGCTCAAGTACCAGATTCCCTTTCCTTACACAGCCACTCCTGGCAACTCAAGTCCCAAAGTTTGCAAAACCTGGAAGTGTTTATGTAAGGAGCACGTGAGCCAACCTCTGCCCAACACGAGGTGCAGGATGCTCTCTGAGATACCTATGTCGGATGCTCCACGGATGGAGGCACTGGACATGCTGTAACACAGACATCCAAAGGGGGTTTCAAATGCATCCTCCTCACACTACAGCATTGTCCCACTGCAGCCCTTTCCCCTGCAACGGCCATCTGTGGGCACTCAATTCCCACCTAACTCCTGGCTCCCGGTGTGCTGCAATCACCACTTTCTAAAGGCGCTCCTTCACCAACCCTGCCACTGCTCAGCTCCCCCTTCCCCTGGCAGGAGCCTTCTCCCCCTGCTCATCCTCTGCCTTTCCCAGGGCTGGCTGTGACACCTCTCCTCTCCGCGAGGTGCCAGGAGAGCTCTGAACACGGCGGCTCAGCGCAGCCTGGGGGCGGTGAACAGGCACGGTCCTGGTCCGCAGCCCAGCTCAGCCTCTCCCTGCCTGCACTTGGGCCACGCAGCCTCCCCTGGCTGGGATCGTGCCTGTGGCTGCCTTGTGCTGTACCCCAGGTGGGTGCTGGGGAGCTGGGGGCTGCAGCCCAAGCGCTCTGTCCCTCAGGCTTTGGGAGGGGGAAGGGGGTGTCAAGGGGTAGGGGATCCCATGGGTGTCCTGCATAGAAAAGGTGCTGTACCTTCCGCTGCTGCCCGGCCAGTGCCAGCATTGTTCCCATGGGGCTGTCCTGCACCCACAGGGATGCCCTTGGCTGAGGTTGAGGTCTCCATGCACACATCATCAGTGCTCACCTCAAATAAACATCCACCATGTGGGGGTCACCATGGCCTGGCCAGCCCCAGCCCTCACCTGGGGAACTGGCATCCGCACGGAGCAAACCTAACATGGGAGCAGCAACCGCAGGGGCTGGGAAGGGTGGGAGCAGCTCCGGAGCCAGCTCTTGTGCCCAGCTCAGGACACCAGCAGTGTTCAGCTCTGCCCGGCCTTGCTCTGCCCATGGGGCTGCCAGAGGTTTGCACCAAGGCAGATCCAGGCTTGGGGTTGGGCTGCTCTGGGTGCTGCAGGCGTCAGCAGTTCTGTGTGTGTCTGCTGGAGGGCAGAGACACGGTGACCGCTGCGCATGGGCCACGCTGTCCCCAGAGACAACTCTGGGCCCTGTGGCTGCTGCCCCCCGTTCAGTGCCAGGGAGCATGTCCAAAGGCCTTCCTGCAGTGGCAGGGCCCAGCACAGGCAGCCAGGGCAGCTCAAGGAGCCGCACAGGGGAAGCCACGACAGGGTTCTGTGTTCAGGCTCTCCCGATGCAGGATGGGAGCGCGGTGCTGCAGGATCAGAGCCTCGGCGCCGGGCAGAGGCGGGGATCGCCCCAGCTCGGCCTCTTCACACACACCAGCAAACGTGCTTTTGCCAGGCACGTCCTGCGTTTCCTTCCCCAGCGGGAAGGGGCGAAGGTGCCATGCTCAGCCCCCACTGCCTGGAGCTGGCTGGCACGAGGAGGGGTCCACAGCATGAGGCACGGGGTCCAGAGGGGATGTACCCCTCTCCCGCTGCTCCTGCCCCGCTTGGCTCCACCCCACTGCCGTAGTGCACTGGGGCAGGGGCTCTGTGGCCGTCCTGCTCTGCAGCCCCCGGCTGAGCCGGGCAGCGTCACCCACCCCGGGGGGAACTCCCTGCTCTGTGCCAGGACAGACCCCGGGAAGGGCCTTTGCTGGAAGTCTGTGGGCCAGGCAGGGCCCTGCTGAGCCATGTGGGAGCTCACCGCTAGCGCCAGCGCTGCCGGCACCCACAGACGCAAGGCAGCCCAGTCTGGGCTACGGGGACGCCCTGAATGCGCTGGGAAAAGCCACAGGACCCCCCCTCCGGGGTGCCTGCACGCATGGCCCTGTGCTGCCAGTGCTGCTTGGCACAATAGGGATCACAGTGCCCCATTATGGCATGGCAAGGACAAGAGGGGAAGAGCTTTGCTGTGCTGCTCTTCTCATGCATCTGAAGGGCTCCAAGGCCCATGAGAGCAGCAGCCCCTTCCCTCTGCAGAGCACTGCCCCATGCATCTCAGCCCTGAGGATTACCCCCTGCTCAAGCCAAGGGAGGAACCCGCCCTGCCCGGCAAGCAGCTCGGCTCAGGCATCCGACCCTGCCCTGTGTGAGAGGACACGGGGCTGAATGCGCCGCTCACAGAGCAGGGGTAAAGGCACAGATTTCTGCGGCAAGAGCAGCAGCGATGGCGAGCACGAGGCAGAGCGCAGTCCCCACTCTGCTGACTCGAGCAGAGAGAAGGGCAGGTCAGGCCAAACACCTGGGTCAGCATCTGCCCCGCTCCGAGCTGGCGTTTCACTTACGAGGCAAAACCCGAAGGGGTGTGGGCGGGTCCGTGCCCCACGGCCGGGCGTGCTCATCCCTGCCTGCGCGCATCAGCTCCCCCAGGGCCAAACACTGGCGGCCGCCCAGCGCTGCCTCCTCCCTCGGCGCCGCCTCTTGCAAAACCCTCGGCTGCGGCACCCCGCCAGGACAGGAGCCGGGAGCAGGGCTCGGGGTCCTGGTGCCCTGGCACCCAAACCCCAGACATGGCTGGGGCCGGGCTGGCCACACGGGAGGGGGAGCTCTGCGGGCACAGCCCACAGCTTGCAGCGGCTCAGGGGCTCTTGGGGGGGGTGCCTGAGGTCCTTCTGGGCACTGCGGCTGCCGGAGCCACAGCTCCAGTTTGCTGCCGTGTTCTGTCTGGCCCTCCCGTGCTCCTTCACGCTGCCCATGGCTCTCTGCGCACCCTGAGGGTGCAGGAGCAGCTCATTTGCCCCATGGTGCCAGGCAGCACAGAGCTGTTCTGGCCCCTCATTTCAGCAGCCAGCATATGCTGGCCTGAGACAGGGGAAAGGTGGCCGGCTGTGCCTTGGGGTCCAGTTGGAAAACAGCTCAGCCTCATCCCCTTCTTCTGGCTATGAGATGTCAGGCCTTACTGAGCAGCAGCACCCCAGAGATGACACCAGGGATGAGCCCTCCCCAGGGGACCCTAAGTCCTCCCAGTTCCCCACCAAGGCATCTGCAGGCAGCACTGCTCTAAGAGCGCAGCTCAGCCACCATGTCCTTCGCTTCCCGACAGCCACTGTGCTCACCCCATGGAATGAGGCTTCCCTGGAAAACCGGGTTAAGATGGAGCCCTGGCCTTTCTGCAAGTGGCTGTGCCATAGATGCTGCTGTGCTGGTGCTGTGGGCTTAGCTTTGTGTGGGCCAAGAGGCAGAGCCATGGTGGCTGGTCTGGCGTGGGGCAAGAAGGGCTGGTGGATGGAGCAGCTCCTGGGGGCACAGCAAAGCCCAGGGCCCGGATGCTGGGTCTTGTGTTGGCTCTGAGGCTGCAGCACCCAGCGTGGTTCTCACCAGGCTGGGACCAGGTCTGAGTGAAGCCCCATGGGGCTGAGGTCAGAGATGGGGACACTGCCCTGCTCGGTGCTGCCCATCACTCTCCGGCTCCAGCACAGCTCAGTTTCAGCCTTTGCCTTTGCTCCTTGAACAGGGTCAGGCATAAATGCCCACCGCAACCCTCCCTGCCCGTGGCCTTGCTGGAAACAAACACAACACAGGGGCCCAGGGGTAGGAGTCCCCTCCGGGCTGGGGCAATGGGGTGCAATGGGGCGCACTGTGGCTGCGTCAGCCGGTGTCGGGCGCTGACGCAGCCGCATCCTGCCGCAGCTTGTCCCCACGCCCAGCGCCACGCTGTGATTAGCGAGGTGGGTCCTGCCCGCGCGTTCCCATCGCCAGAGTCACGGCCGCGCCCTGGCCAGGTGTGCCGCAGCCAAGTGAGGAAACCCGCCTGCTCCTGCTTGCAAAACACCTCGGACTTGGCACCGTGCCGCCCGTTGACTTGACTTGGCCGCCCGTTCCCAGCAGCTCCCGGAGCACGGGAGGCCAAAATGGTCCATTTCCCCCCACCAGGCTCAGGACATGGCAAAGCCGATGCTCCAGGCCCCAGCAGGGTTGCTCATCAGGGTCCCAGCAGGGAGGGGAGGCGGGCAGGGACGCACAGTCTGAGCGTGGGACAGCCCCATGCCATGGGGTTCACACATCGCGCAGGGTGTGCATGGAGCCCCAGCTCCCAGGCCCTGCGCTGAAAGACACAAAGTGCTTGCTGCCTGGTTGGCAGTGCCATGTGCCACACTGGTCTGAGTGGTGCGACCATGTGCCACGCTGTCCTCACTGGTGTGAACCATGTTCCTGGTCTTGCCAATTGGCCATGGACCTGCGTGGGGCAAAAGCCTCACTGCAGTGATGCTCACGACACTGTTGCTGCAGCACACACCAGCCAAAGGCAGCAGCAGGACAGCAGTCCTGGCCTCCCAGTGATCCCACCACAGTGGTCTCGATGCTGAGGCACTGGCACAGGGTGGGAAACATGGCAGTGGCGGGAGCAGGCGGCTCTGGCAAGGGCTGTGCTGGGGGAACCGGCTGCCTGTGTGTCTCCATGTTACTGCGTACAGGGGAGAGCATAAGGGACAAGAGGGATTTGGCTCCTTCCCTGCTGATTTAGCAGCCAGGAAGGCTGGGATGTGACCAAAGGGGCTCAGCGGGTCCAGCCTGGCCTAATTTGGGGAGCGCTGATTGCCTGCTGCTGTGTGCAGACAGAAGTGCCCTGAGCAGACATGGACCCTTTGGCCCAGTGAGTCCCCTGATTCCCCTCATCCCCCACAACAGCCCCAGACACAAGCCCTGTGTCCTGGCAGTCACTCGGGAGCCGTCCCCAGCCAAGGCGAGGGTGAAGGACCTGTCTGGCCACCACGAGGCTCCATCTCTCAGGACACTGCTGCAAACCCCCCAGCTTCCAGCCACCACAACCCACAGCCTCTGACCCCCTGGGGAAGCGCAGCTGAGACTGGAGGCACCAGACCTCCTTGGAGCTCCCGGGCAGCGGGAGAGGGGATGGGGCTGTCTGCAGCACCCAGGACAAACCCAAGATGGGGCAGGCAGGAGCCCCTTTGCCCTGAGCCCGCTGGGTCCCCACGCAGGGCTGGGGCTGGCAGCGCGGGTGGAAAATTATTTCTCAGGAACTGGCTGATGGTGAAAGTTGTTTCCAGGCGTGTCCCAAGAGGAATGTGAGTCCTTTGGAGTCCTCATCTCCCTGTAATTAACTGACAGACAAGTTTCAGCTTGGCGCTGGGCCGCCCAAGCTGCAGGCGTGGGAGTGCAGGGGTGACGCAGGCGCGTTCCTATAGCACACGTCCCCTCCTGTCCCTGCAGCAAACGTCCCCTCCTGTCCCTGCAGCACACGTCCCCTCCTGTCCCTGCAGCACACGTCCCCTCCTGCCCCTGCAGCACACGTCCCCTCCTGTCCCTGCAGCAAACATCCCCTCCTGCACCTGCAGCACACATCCCCTCCTGTCCCTGCAGCACACACATCTCCTCCTGTCCCTGCAGCACATGTCCCCTCCTGTCCCTGCAGCACACGTCCCCTCCTGTTCCTGCAGCACACACATCCCCTCCTGTCCCTGCAGCACACATCCCCTCCTGCCCCTGCAGCACACACATCTCCTCCTGTCCCTGCAGCACAGGTCCCCTCCTATCCACTGACTTACAGCATGCAGTGGGCTCAGGCAGGTGTAGGGCCCCCTATGTCCTCCAGCCTGGCTGTCCCATGGCGTGACCCCACACTGCGCTGCCCCATCTGGGGCACAGAGCTTTCTCTATGCCTGAGCTGGCAGTGTCCTGGCCCTGGAGTCTCAGGAGACCCAGGACAAAGGTGCCACTCTGGCTCTGTGGGATGGGTCTGGTCATGCAGGACACAGGCTGGGCTGCAGCCGGGCCCTTGCCCTGAGCAGCCTCACCCTCACCAGCTCTGCAGGCACCATCCCTGTGACGTTGCCAGGGGGACAGTGGGCATATTTCTGGCAGCTGTGAGCCAGCAGATGCCAAAGAGCCTCAGCCTGTGGGGCTGTCAAAAAAACCCCAGCCATTGCATGGGGCTGACAGTGTCTGCCCATCTCAGGGAAGGCCTGTGCAGCCAACAGCCAGAACAAGCACACAGAGGCTGCCTCGTGCCCCTAACACAGCGGCTTGGGGCTGGGGGCTCAGGATGAGCATGCTGAGGGCATCCTCAGAGCGGAATCACTTGGGAAGGAGCCCTGCACTGCTCCCACACACCACAGCTGGGGCTCTGCATGCAGCAGCTGAGGTCGGTAACGGCCAGGGTGCCCAAGGAACGCTGCCTGGAGCGAGTGGTGCCATCTGTGGCTACAGCTCAGAACTACCTGCAGACATGCAGGCACCCTCGTGCGCCCACCCTTGCACACTCCTTCACCTTCGCCTCCTTCCCTCCCCACCCAGGAAGAGCAAGGGCGCAGCTCTGCCGGCAGGACGCAGGCGCCGGCTCAGCGCCAAGCGCACTGATCTGGCGGCTTTGCCTGTGCCAGGAGTGGGCGCAGCGCAGGCTGCATGGCTGCATGGTGCGGGGCTGCATGGTGCGGAGCTGCATGGCGCGGGGCTGCATGGCGCGGGGCTGCTGGGGAGCACCATGAGGGCAGGACCCCAGGGCTTGGCTGTGACGAGCACTGAAGGGTGCGTCTGGCCCCGGTGTGATGCACCCGTGGTGTGGTGGCCGTGCCCTGCCTCGCTGCGAGGTTCTGGCCCCGCACACAGCAGGAGTCCAGTGCGGGGAGCAGCAGCTCACAGCAAGGCAGGGAATGGGTGCCCATGCAGTGCTCCCCAGCACCCCCTGCACTCCTCAGCACCACTTTACACAGACCTGAACACCCCAACGCATCCCAGAACGCCCCTGCATCCTGTACTGCCCCTGCACGTCCCTGCAGCCCCCAGCACCCCCCGAAACCCGCACCGAGCCCCAGCGCTCCCCGCTCCCCTCCGCGCGCCCGCGCTGTCGCGCCGCGCCGTCTGCCGCCAGCAGAGGGCGCCCGTGCGCAGCGGTTGCGCCCCCCAGCGCCGCCCGGCGGATCCCGGCAGAGCCTCGGGTCCGGTCCCGAGAGGCAGCGATGCACGGAGACCACCGGGGCTCCCGCCAGCAACGCAGCCCCCGGCCACGCAGCCCCCGGCCACGCAGCCCCCGGCAATGCAGCCCCCGGCAATGCAGCCCCCGGCAACGCAGCCCCCGGCAATGCAGCCCCCGGCAATGCAGCCCCCGGCAACGCAGCCATGCAGCCACGCAGTCCTCGGCCACGCAGCCCCCGGCCATGCAATCCCCGGCAACGCAGCCCCTGGCCATGCAGTCCTCGGCCATGCAGTCCCCGGCCACGCAGCCCCCGGCCACGCAGCCCCCGGCCATGCAATCCCCGGCCATGCAGCTCCCAGCAATGCAGCCCCACTCCTGTGCCATGTAGTGCCATGAAACGTGGATAAAGCTCAGTCCTGGCATTCATCCCTCATCCCTGCAGTGAGTGGTTGAGCACAGTTACTTGGATTAAAAACAAACAATAACAGAGACAGAGGAGCCGGTCCCAAAGCTGCAGCTCATAATTACTGTTGCATATCGGACGCTCCAGGCGCGCTCCGGCGGCAGGCAGGCAGCGCTGCACCAGGCCCGGGCAGGCAGCCCCGGCTGCGCTTTGAACTCGGGCAGAAAACCATTAGCGCACCGGGGTGGAGCTCAGGCTTTCAGCCAGGCCCGCTGCGGGGCACGGCACCCCAGGGGGGCCCGGCGGGTGCTGCGGGGGTCCGCGGCGGGGATCGGGGGTCCCAGTCCTCGGGGGAAGCCGGGGATGGGCGGCGGGAGGTCGCAGCGCTGGGGATGGTTGGCGGGCGCGGGCGGCTCCAGTGTTGTCAATGGCCTCAGAACGCCGGGCAGGGATGGACAAGCGGGCAGGTAATGACCGTAGTGCGGGAAGCCTCCCAGCACAGTGGCTCCGTCCATTCCCCACAGCCACAGGGGACTCCTGGAAGCTCTCCCTCAGCAATGTCCTGCCATGGGCACAAGGTGATGGGCACAGCGGGAGTGTCACCGCCTTCTCACAGGCAAGATCCATTGCAAACATCAGCCCTCACGTAGCAACAGACAGGGAGTTGGGAGGGGTAAATCCTGCTTGAGGGACCACCTCAAAGCCCTCCTCCAGACAGGACCAAGCTAAGAGCCAAGGTCCCACTCGGAGAGGGGCTTCTGCTTGGGAGAGTGCCAGGAAAGCACACTTCATGGGGACCGCTCCCATTGGTTGCGCCCATTGTCCCATGGCATCAGGGCTGTGTGTGCAGGGTGAGTCTGCACAAAGGCCAGGATGAGCCCTGGAAGTGGGAGGGTACTAAAAGCCATCAGAAGCTGTCATGGGGCTGGTGGAGTCCCTGTCATCAACCCTGGCTTTGGCACATCCACCCAGGCTCCTTCGGAATGACTGGCCAGGAGGAGGATGCAATTCCTGCCCTTTTGCAGGCACAAGTGTCTCCAGTCTGATTCAGTACCTGCCTCACCCTCCCCACCCGCCCTGCCGCCAGCAACACGGGTGTCCCCAAGCCAGGATTCCCATCAGAGGCTTGGAGACCTGGCCTGGAGTCACTGTAGGTGCAGTGGGTGTGGGCAGCGAATGGATGTGGGAGCTGCTGTTTGCCTGCTGTCAGCATGGGAAAGTATGTGTGCAACTCCTTGCCTGCTCTGCCAGGCGCAGTGAGGGGAGAGGAATGAGCAGACAGGGTGTGATCGTATTTCCACACTGATGGAATGAGGCATGAGGAGATGCAAGAGCTGCTTGCTATCTGGAAGACAGACACTGACAAAACAACGTGGGAAACTCCAGAGGTTGGAGTTGGCTGTGGAGATAGAGCTGAAGTAATTCATGATCGCTTGGGAGTTTGGCTCTTCTCAGACACAAAAGATACTCATAGAATCCCAGCCTGGTTTGTGTTTGAAGGGATGCTTAAAGCTCCTCCAGTCCCAGCCCCTGCCACAGGCAGGGACACCTTCCACTGGAGCAGCTTGCTCAAAGCCCCTGTGTCCAACCTGGCCTTGAACACTGCCAGGGATGGGGCAGCCACAGCTTCTCTGG
>WYDI02030787.1:9202-24848 GCA_009867235.2 Psittacus erithacus
ACAGGGGAAGTTTAGATTGGATATAAGGAAAAAGTTCTTTACTGTGAGGGTGGTGAGGCACTGGAATGGGTTGCCCAAGGAATTTGTGAACGCTCCATCCCTGGCAGTGTTCAAGGCCAGGCTGGACAGAGGCTTGGTTGACAAGGTTTAGTGTGAGGTGTCCCTGCCCATGGCAGGGGGGTTGAAACTTGATGATCCTTTCCAACCCTAACTATTCTATGATTCTATGATTTTGTCTCGCTCAGAAATTTCTACCTCAAGCACAGAGCTCTGGCTTACTGATCCCATGTGTCCAGGTCTGGGTTGGATTTCAAGTTCCCAGCTGAGAGACACCATAATCCCAATGGCTGATTTGTCACTCTATTAAAAAGGCAGATTCCTAGCCGGGATTATGTCTAACTGCACCTTCTAGTCACTGAATCTTATTTACATCTTTTTCTGCTAGATTAGAAAGCTGTCTATTTTCTGAAATTACTTTCAGACTTTGATATCTCCAAACCAGTCTCGCACTGTAAGATGCATGTTTATAATCTCAGGTCATTCTCATAGCTCTTTCTGACCACTTTCCAGGTTTTCTGCATACTTTTGGCGGGTAGACATCAAACTGGATCATTGACTCCCCAAAAGCTCTCCCTGATGCCAGCTGGAGGGGTCACATTCTCATCATTTCACCAGAACTCACAGATGATAATGTTAGAATCCTCTCGTTTTTCAGAGCTACTAACTTGCAGTACTCACCTATTTTAAAGGAACAATCTGTATTCTTTATTCATGGGTTTTAAAATGTATATGTCTTAAGTAAGCCCACATTACTATATGATCTGTGTTAATTTGTATCCTGGCTAATAAGATCTCATTTTGATATCACTTGCAGTTCTAATAGCTTTTGATGTACCTATTTTTTAATTTTGCTGCCAGTCTTTGAGGTCTCTGATAAAGACACTGAGTTGCATTCAGACAGAAAAAGTAATCTATGGGATACCAGTAGAAAGAGCGCTGTAAGATGATACACTTTTTCACAAAACGTGGTGTAATCTGTTAACGTGAGCTACTCCAATGTTCACTTCTGCTAGCATTATTTATTCCTTTCCAGATGAAAAAACAAGTCACACAGGACTGTATCAAATGCTTTATAGAGAGCAAAACATTATGTCTGCACAACTATCTCTAACCATCAATGAAATAATCAGAAAACACAAGCCTTTTATGACAGGATATCTTTCATCTTGATGTTACAATTTCTTCAGTCCTTTTGGACCATGTTGCATTCTAGCCGCTCTGTGATTTTGCCAGAGGTCATTGTCAGGTTGATCTTGTACTTGCCATGATTCCCCAGCTGAATTCTTAACTATTATCACTGGTTACTTCCTTATCAAGCCTCTAGAATTTCTTGGTGTTCTAGTCTTTCTTAAAAGTCAACATTATTAATGCTTCTGAGATCTCCTTGGACAATTGTTTTAATAACCTTAGGTGTGAGCTTTCTGTTCCTGCAAGTAAAAAATCTGGTTTGCTTTCATTGCCACAGTTTAATGTCTGTTGTCTAAAGAAATGGCACATCATACCTTATTTTCACTGAAAAGGAGAATTACATGAACCTGTTGTTTTCCTAATGAATCAAAACCAGGGGCATTGTATGTACTGCACACATCTAATTTTTCTTCACCGGGCTTGATAATTTACCAGTCTGACTAGAATGCTTCGGTTTCATCTCTGAGTGACCCATAATACTGCAGATCAAACAGCAGCGTGTTATTACTTTGATTTACTCCAAATGACCCTTTTATGGAGTAGGAAGTGCCTTCATATAGTTATATGAGAGTGCTATGCTGAATTAACAAGAGGTGGATGGAATCTGGGAGACAGGTAGGACAAGAACAGCAGGCAGAAGAGATGAGCTGGGACTGAGGTATGTTGCAAAGGCAAAAGCAGATATTATCAAAGTAACTTATGGGGAGGTCTTAGAGAAAGAATGGAAGGTCAGAGTCTGAAGTAACTCTGGACTAGGTTACCCTGGCACAGCCTGGAGGGAAATGGTACTTAGCAGCAAGCCCAAATCACTGTATGACTTTAATTGGATATCTCAGCCATCGTTTTCACTAGCATGAGATTGAATCTACTGTTTTAAGCAGGGTTCCTGTTTTGTCTTTGCACAAAAAAGCAAGCTCTGCTCTTATGCTGCAGAAGAGAATCCTGAGGCTGGAGAACATTTTGGGGTCAACAGCTTGACTGGTGAGTTCATCAGAAGCAGCATGGATAGCCCAGTGTCTCCCAGTGTTGCTCACATACAAGAACCTGCACTAGTCCAGTAAAGAAAGAAAATAAAACCATATAAGCAGCGTAAAAAAATAGGCAGAAAGAGCTCTGTAAGAGAATAGGATTAATGTAAAATGAAAAACTAATAGCAAAGAACAATGTGATTATTCCATAGTTACACACTCACTGTGGGAAAAGTATGATTTTTTTCAGTTTTAAACTGGAAGAATCATAGTCTCCCTCAGTGCATTTCTGCAGAAGTTCCCTTAAAGATTAATTTTTGGTTCATACAAAAAAAAGAGAACACTTTCAAAGCAGGAATGAGAGTCCTAATGTTGCAGGATATAAACTGTTTTTTGATGTTGCAACTGTTAGGCTTTTGCATTGCAGGTACTGTTGCCAGTTATGTTTGTAATTTACTTTGTTTGTAGACTTTGCTTATTCTTTTGCTACATGTGTATGTGCATGCTGCTGCTGCATGAACCTTGTATACTTTTAGCTCGGTTTTCCTGCATCATGTGTTCTATAATGCTATATACATGAATGCAATTCTGATAATTTGATTGGAAGGATTTCTAAATTAGGGAGGACTCTAACTCAAAGGAGAAGTAAATCTTTAATTTCTTGGGTTTATTTTAAAAAATCATGTAAAGGTAGCACTCAGAAATATCCAGGTGCTGTTGTGCTAGATATTAGACAGTATAAAGGTAAAATATTCCTTCTCTAATCATGCAGGTGAAAAAAGATTCTAAAGTGAAAAAGGTTTTAGATGGATACCTTAAAAAGGTGATGTTGGGTGAAAGCTGACCTGAGGATAAAAGAAATTACTAGGAAGGGAACAGAAATTAGAGGAAACTGCTTCCTTCCATTAACCCTAAGAAACTTTTACATTAGGCAAAAGAAACAGCTGGACGCTGACCTTCTGGCAAAAGGATGTAACACCTCATCTATTTACAAGTTTTGTTGTTCTTTCTCTATATTGACAAGTGACAAACTGGCATTTCTGGAGAGTGAAAAGATTCTACAACACAGCGTCTTTTCAAGGAGGATTTAGATTTTACTTTATGTTTATCAGTTTCCTTCATTAGCTGGCTGAAGAATAAATGCAACTAAGTGATTCTAAAGATTTAATTTTTATGAGAAATTTTACCTGTACATAGACTCAAGAATTTATATTTCTGTCTACAAAAATATCTCCTGCATACTTTCAAAGTTTTTGGAAGCTCCTTCGTGATCTTTTACAAAGCTTAGGCAATATAGACAGATGTAAATCAGAGCAGAGAAATAGGAAGCTGCCTTAACTACTTTACCCACGTTTTAGGAAAAGCTTTGTAACTGGCACACACATATGAGAAATAATGTTTGGGTTTCCTCTCAAGTCACAATCATGTATGTGCTGTAAACTCCTCTACAGTCAGTGAAGGGAGACAGGAGCAGCTAGAAAATGATTCATTGCACTTACTTTAGAAAACTATCTCAGGAGGACTGAATCAGCATCTGGAAGGGTCCAGTTCTCCCCTTTGATTAGAGAGATCATAGAGAAAAAATGACTCATTTATGTATACCCAACAGATGATTTCTTGCCAAAAGTGAGTTATTTGAAGTGATTAAACCCATTTGTCTTGGGTTTTCTGTCTTTCCATTTATTAATTTGATACCAGCTCCTCTTTCTTTGCATTGGCCAAGGTCATTCACAGGCACACAAGACACTGACTGTTGCAGTTGGCTTCTTGTGTGTTGTTTTGGAAGGTGCAACAATTATATTCCTAAAATAAAAGGGCAGGATTTATAAGCCAGAACACACAAGGGAAATCCACTTTCCTTGAAAAGCTTGGCTGCTGTTTGTGTTGCCTCTTAACACAGTTACATAAAAGACCTACTTTATTTTTCCACTTTCTGAGTCAGAAGAGCTTTGGAGAATATTCACAGTGGCCTTACTGAATGTATGGAGCTGGACTCCCAGTGAAACTTGAAGTACATCCAGAAATTTAAATTCTAAGATAAGATTTGTTTTGAGGGGAAAAGAAAGTGACTAAGATAGTAGCCAAGGATTCAGGAGATGTTGATTCATTTCCTTGCTCTTCCACAGATTTCCTATATGATTTTGGGGAACTCATTTAACCTCTGCATATCAGTTTTCTGTGGTAAAACTTTATGGATGTCTGTAAAGATAAACACATCAAGACAGATGCTCTGAAACCAGAGCCCACATGTCTGCTGAAGAAAAGCAGACAGTTTCTAATTGAATGCTATTTCCATATACAAATATTTGATCTATGACAAATCGATTTAAAAGGATGCCTCTCCCAGACTGCCAATGCCATCTCACTTAAACACTGATACCTGCACACCAATAGTTCCAGCTGCCATGGGTCACTAGAACAAAAAAAAAGCATACAACAAACCCTCCCTCTCCCTCACCTTCTCCCCAACAGAGAAGACCAAATTGGCTCACCTGTATCCTCTGAGCAATATCCCATCATCACGAAAAACTTTCTTAAAAGATGGCTGTTGCAATAAATCCGGGAGGCAGACAAATGCTAACTAGTCTGAATCAAAAGGACTAAATATTTCCCAAGCAAAATAGTCATTGCATAATACTGTACCACCACTTCCCTTTCTTCTGGGCCAATGAACCTCGCAGTCAGGAACTTATGCTGATTTCAACTGCTTGGGGATGTAGCAGAAAGATGCTGTCTCTCCTGTGGGGAAGTACAGGGCTGAATAGGATCTGGTTAGCTCATTATACTGAACAGAAACCCCTGGATATAGCCCAAAATCTGACCAGATCTACTGAAATACCCCATTAACTTTCACTCTCTTTCAACTCATATATGAGGTGGGCTCACTATATTTAAACCATTTTAATGGCATTAGCTCTCCCTAACATAATATATATTTTTTACTGATTTTGTTTCTTTGGTTTTTTTTAATAATAAGAGACAAATACTGACTCTATCACTTAGTTGGCTTTTTTCCTTTTCCAAATACTAACAAAACGTTATCCCCTACAGAATAAAATTGATTATAATGTTTGAAGGTGAAATCAACTATTCTTTGTTGGGATTTCAGATTACATGTTTGTGGCATTAAATATGAATCTAAATCAAACCTATTCTTTTCCAGACATTCCAAACCTCCACTTCTCTAAAATAAACCCCCTCCATGCAAAAAGACATGTTTCTCTTTTCTTCAGGTGACTGATTTCATTGAAACAATTAGGATCATGTCATGGGAGCCAGGGTTGCTGGAAAACCAACAGCCTAACAGACAAATTCCTTCTGATATGGCCTCCTACCTGAGGGTGAAAACTCAATCCAGTCAGGTGACATGAATTAGTGACTGAAGCTTTCATGCTTTTTTGTTCAAGTTTTAATTAAACTTGAAGGTTGAGCTACCTCTGTCTCTCTTTCTAGAAAAAGACTGTTTTCCTTCTCAATGAATGGCAGAGGTGAGGGATCATAAAGGGAAGACGCAGAATGACCTGAGCCCTGATGGAAAAGCTAATCTGTGGCAATATTTGAATTCAGCAGAATCAGCACTGAGGATGAAATGAATCTGGTCTCAGGAAAATGTGTAAAATTGAACGGTGTACTCTTAAGGGGCTATCAACTGGTTAGGGTATGGTGAGAGTGGGACAAGGTCTGTGAGGCATCAGGAACTCTGTATCTCACACAGAAGGGTCAAGGCCTGAAGAAGCAGCACAGGGAAAAGAACTTGTTTGCCTAACACTGCTACACTTGAGGTGCAGCAGTACACCTCATTTCCAAACCACCGATTTCCAAACGAGAGGTGGTTTTAAACAACTGTTAAGACCAAAATAAACCACTCCATTTTCAACAGAATGTGGGTAAATATGGAGTTCAGATACTTGTCCAAACACTGGGAAGCTGGTTTCTGTTTCCTGATTCTGTCTATAGTATACGGCATGTCGTAGATTAATTTCATGCCATTTTGTAAATGGGCATTAATTATGTTCTCCTACCATAGAGATATGTAATAGGCTGAATCTATGAAATCGGGAGTTCAAAGGAGTAACCTGCTTAAACAATAACGAAATTAACTATTATTGCTAAATACCAGGAAAAAAACCCAAACATTGAGACACTATGAATTATTAATTATGTTACAGTTTCCGAAGAGAAGTAATCAGGGTTTTACTAACTGGGGGGTTAACAGTTGCCTTGCCTAGTTTAGAGGCCACAGAGTGGGAGAAAAGTCCTCAGCTGGCAAACAGAAAGACCTGAGACATTTTAGTGTCTCTATATGTCTGACTTCTTCGACCTAATCCTGTAATTTATTAGGTATGGGAGAATGGATATGGATACAATAAGGACTGACCTTCTCATAATTTCCAGTGAATCCAAAGCCTTTTCACAGAATTCTGGTTAACTGTTTCCCCTCTTATTTTAATTTCCCACGCCTTTTGACTTCCAGGCTATGCTTGTGACCGGAAGCCAAAATGCTATGAGAAAAAAGTCTTCCTGTGGTAATTTTAACACTGCCAAGCATAAGGCCTACAAACCACAGGGGAAAGATTGTTCTCATACAATTCACTGCCCAAAAATATCCAAAAAGGTTTGGGATAAGAGTCCAAACTTTAAACATTAACACAAACCAAACTGCTCAAATATTTCAGAGTCAGCCTTTTTAGTAGTTTTTATCCAGAAGTAAAAAGCATTTGCATTAACCATTTAAAATGATTATTTGGGATGCCAAAGCCATGAACCAAATAATTTATTGAATTTATTTATCTGCTTAGTGTGGTTCAGAAACTTAGGGGTGTTAGCAGTGTATTTTTATCTATTTTGCACAGGACTGTGGTAAACTAGTGAAGTTCCTTGATGCTAATGAGATCCTGCAGCTCTACACAATCTGAGGACTGCTCCTGCGTGAACTCCATTCAGTCTCAAGCCAATCCCATATTCTCGGTCACTGTCTATATAGTAATGCTAGATCTTCCTTTCCAGAGAATCCAAGTTGCTTTTCAAGTTCATCCGACCATTTTATGGCTCTACAAAAGGTCATCTGAGACAGCCCAGCAAGGTCCTATTGTGGTCCAATAGGATGCCAAACTGTAGCCAAGATCAAATTGTACTATACTTTCTCCAAATGCTCTTCCAGATAGCTCCTGAGTCAGATGCACATTGTCCAGTTAGTTACAGGGCTTCCAGTTAGTTGCAAAGCTCTCCTTTGTATGTTTGTCCAGTCTTTTGAAACCATGAATCGCAGAATTGTAGAGCCATAGAATAATTAGGGTTGGAAAGGACCCTAATATTATGAAGTTCCAACCCCCCTGCCATGGGCAGGGACACCTCACACTAAACCATGTCAACCAAGGTTCTGTCCAACCTGGCCTTGAACACCACCAGGGATGGAGCATTCACAGCTTCCTTGGGCAACCCATTCTAGTGCCTCACCACCCTCACAGTAAAGAACTTTTTCCTTATATCCAATCTAAACTTCCCCTGTTGAAGTTTTAACCCGTTACCCCTTGTCCTATCACTATAGTCCCTAATGAAAAGTCCCTCCCCAGCATCCTTGTAGGCCCCCTTCAGATACTGGAAGGCTGCTGTGAGGTCTTCATGCAGCCTTCTCTTCTCCAGGCTGAACAGCCCCAACTTTCTCAGCCTGTCTTTACATGGGAGGTGCTCCAGTCCCCTGATCATTCTTGTGGCCCTCCTCTGGACTTGTTCCAACAGTTCCATGCCCTTTTTATGTTAAGGACACCAGAACTGCATGCAATACTCCAAGTGAGGTCTCATGAGAGCAGAGGGGCAGGATTACCTCCTTTGACCTGTTGGTCACACTCCTTTTGATGCAGCCCAGGATACGGTTGGCTTTCTGGGCTGTGAGCATACACTGCAGCCGGCTCATGTTCATTTTCTCATCGACCAACAGCCCCAAGTCCTTCTCTGCAGGGCTGCTCTGAATCTCTTCTCTGCCCAACCTGTAGCTGTGCCTGGGATTGCTCGGACCCAGGTGTAGGACCTTGCACTTGGCTTTGTTGAACTTCATGAGGTCAGCATTGGCTCACCTCACAAGCGTGTCAAGGTCCCTCTGGATGGCATTCCTTCCCTCCAGTGCATCAACAGAACCACACAGCTTGGTGCCATCGGCAGACTTGCTGAGGGCGCACTCAATCCCACTGTCAGTGTCACCTACAAAGATGTTGAACAAGACCGCTCCCAACACCTATCCCTGAGAGACACCACTCATTAGTGGTCTCCAGCTTGACACTGAGCCATTGACTGCAACTCTTTTCGTGCAGCCATCCAGTCAGTTCTTTATCCACCAAGTGGTCCATGCATCAAATTGATCTCTCTCTAATTTCTCCTATTCCTTTCTCTCCTATTCCTTAATCAATGTATTTTTTTCTGGTTCAACCTTTTCAAGATTTTCACCATAATTTAGAAGTCATATATCACATTCACTATTCATATTGTTGGATTCTTAATTTTCAGTCTGCTGTGAGACTTCCATAGGGAAAACACGTGACATATTTGATATCTACAATATTTATTCTAAATAATTCCAATTCTCTTTTTCCCTTCTCTCCACTACCACCTTGTGTCAGGTTTTGGCATGTATGTGTGTGTCAATATTGAGCAATTACCACTATAGGAAGAGTAAGAATGCCTGTAAAAATATTTGATTTGTAATATTACTGAAAACAATGAATTTTCATGAAGAGTCTACCCAATTGCAGTCAACATGAATGCAAAATCCAGAAGCATATAGCAAAGAACATCTTATGAAGTTAAAGACAAGCTGTGATGCAGCCAAGATGTCAGAGCAAGTACACCTAACTGCAACCTTTAAAGGCATGTAGCCATACAGTAGCACATGAGTCTGTAAACAGGAAGAGTAGGCTACCACTGGCCAAAGGCGGCAACAAAAATTTTGCTTTTCCAAAAACTACTCCAGAGGTTTCATATTTGCAGCTTGAAAATGAAAGAAACAAAAAAAAAAAAAAAGAACTTGACATAATGAAAGAATAAGAAACCTAGACTGGCTTTTGTCACTTCAGTAGCTACAGCAAAAGCAGGAAAAGTTCCTGGGAGACTGTGACAGTGAAGAGCTTCTTCAGTCAGGCTGTCTGCATTCTTGAATGAGAGAAGCAATGTAATTAGATATTACAACTTCATCTGTGACTGAGATTATAAAGGGAGGAAAATCCCAATTTGCTAATACTCATGATCTCTGTGTACCTTTAAAACATCTGAAAACATCATGCATTGTAGGCTGACAGCACCATGCGTACAAGTGCTATGCTGAACTCGGTGGCTGAGAACTGAATAAGGAAGGGAATGGTGCCACCTGCTGAATGGCTAATCCTGCTCCTTGCCTCATTTTGTCTAATCTGTTTCATGAAGGTCAAGGACCAGTCTAGTCCAACTCTGCTGCAAAGGTCATAAAAAGATCCCTGCGCCACACTGAATGCTTGAAACAGAAGAAAGCCCATAATTTCTAACATTCTATAGAGAGGAGGGAAGAGGAACAGGTCACCAGCAGATGCCAGAGATCTGTCACTTCTGTTCAAATGGAGCAATCAGAGTTTGCTATCTGTCTCTGGTCTTTCCATAGCTGTCATTACTAGGAGTTTTGGAGTACTGGCCAGTCTGGAGTGAATTTCTGGTTATAATACCTTTTGCAATAATGAAGACTTGTGGTCCTGTTTGAGAATGGGATCTGAGGCTCTTGAGACCTGGCCTGAGGTGCAAGCTATTGCTTCATTTTTCTAACATCTCCATGTCAACTCTCAGCTTCCTTCGAGTCCTGCTCAGTAAGCAGCAATCATGCCAAAAAGTAAACCTAAAATTGCCTAGCCCTGCTCCTCATTACTACATGTTTTTTGGTTGGGTTTTGGACTTTTTTGACTTCTGGTACTCATAGTCAACAGGGGCTTAGAAGTCAGGGATAAGGTAGAAGGGTTAATTGCTGCAGCAATGATAGGTCCTTCCTGCTTTTTCTTTTGTTTTGTTTTAGTTTGTTGGGGTTTCTTTTTAACACTGCTTGGGGCTTTCTTTTTCAATCTACTTTCTAAAATGTCTAGTGCTGAGAGATGTATTTATTCATAATGATGAACACATGGGTTTTGCTGCTTAGGTATTATATATCCATGCATTTCAGCGGGACATATTGTTTTAGGTAAGTGATGCTTTTAGTTTTACTATTTTTTTTCAGTTTGGGGGAGTTTTCTGAATAAAATACCCATGTCTCCAAGGGGTTTTGCTTATGGCCACATACACTAAAAGAAGGCCACACATCTAAAAGCATTTCTGGCTATATGCCCTCTAACTGGATCATTGTGAGAGCTCCATTTGGAGTAGTATGTTTTGTTAATATTTAATGAGAGTGAGCCACCCTTTGTGACAACCTATGCTCTGACGTGTGCCAGGTTTTTCCCGCTTTAACTATGGACCACTTCTCAATATTGCAAAAAGAGTCAATCAACAACACACCTTATTTTCTGGTAGATTATTCTGTATTGATGCAAGAAAAGTGGTTCCCAAAATGAGGGGTAAACCAGATAGGCAGGTAAATTAATCAGGTGATTTCATATTTGCGGCGCTGTCAACATTAAAGTGCTACAGTCAGGCCTTTGAAAGCAAGACTTTGGTTTGACCAGTTCAGTAGCTAGTTTGTTCCTTGCAAAACTCATCAAGTATTTTAATGGGTCATCCTCTGAAAGTAATTATATCCTCTAAAGCACTCCACATTCTGTTAAGGTCTTATCAGTCAAAGTGTGGACTTCTATGGTGGCAAATGGAGAAAAACTATAGTAATTTGTAAAAGCAATGTGCATTCTAGCCCAGAGTAATAGGAAGCCCCTTCACCCAACCAAGAAATAAAAACCTACTTAAATGAAATTAATAGCCTCAGTAAATTCAGCATGCACAGAATGGTTAAAAGTGGGGGAAAGCTTTACTTTTCTGGGTTGTCAGATCTGTTTTGAGAAGGTGTTAAGAAGATATCATTCTAAATTACTTGGCAGCTGTCAGAAGTATTCTTGAATAATTTGAACTGGTGTCTAAAAGGGAGTATTTCAATTTGTGTGGGTAAGCATGGAAAAATAAATGAAAAGCTTAACAGTGATACCACAGAGTGTATCTCCAAGCCCACATCAGAAGAGAGAAAGAACTGCTAAGGTGGGAAAAAAATCCACCATGGGTGTTGCTGACTGTGATTTTTGTCATGTGTTTGAACGGCTTAGAGCTATAGAACAAGGCTGCAGTTGTCAGGGTATGAGGGCCTGCTGCTTCAGAGGTGTCAAATTATTACTCCTCAGCTGGAAGAAACAGGGCCACAGTGCCAGAAGCCTGTAGACTTTGGCCCATGTCTTATCCACTGCTGGCACATGTTCTTTGTTGTTCTTACAATTAAAAAAGAAATGTAAGTTTT
Source organism: Psittacus erithacus (assembly GCA_009867235.2). Taxonomy (NCBI): domain Eukaryota; kingdom Metazoa; phylum Chordata; class Aves; order Psittaciformes; family Psittacidae; genus Psittacus; species Psittacus erithacus. The sequence continues at coordinate 20,861 of WYDI02030787.1, forward strand.
AATTCTGATTTGAAGAGGGGAGATTGTTGCTGATGTTATTAATATCAAAGGAGTGAAAACTGATTGGGATCACATAAGCCATGAGACTGGCCATGAGATAAGGAGCTTGTCACCTCTAGGCTGCCTAGTTTTAATCTGGTTCAAGTGAGAGCAACTAAAAGTTGCTTCCATCTGATGGATAGGGTTGGCCTATCATCTTTGAAATGTCTCCATTCAGGTCATCAGTAAAATGTACTGAAACGGAAGAGACGACTTTCACAAGTGTTGACCCTGCTTTCCCAGTTCTGTAGGTAAGAGGCTGGCTGTCCAGTTCAGCAGATGTATATTCAAATTGAATTATCTTTTCTGAGCTCAACACTGGAATTGTCACTGTTTTAAACTTATGGTGAAAGGAAGACTTCTGCACTGAATACTGTCATTCATGAGTCAGCTCTGAAGTCGTCTAACAGCGTTAACGACATCTATGGAAAAAAATCCTAGTCATACTCACAAATCCATAGGCAGATGAACCTCTGATTAAATGAGCCCAAGTACTGCTAAAGCACTTCTCACCTTATGGTCTATGCAATTTAGCTCACGGCCTCACCTATCCTTAAATCAATAAGAAGCCAGATAAAAAGTTTTACACATCCAACTCATTCAGTATCATTAAGACAAGCTTTTATGAACTTCCCATTTTGTGGTGCATTGGCCCCAGCTGGGTCTAAGCCCCTACTCAGTTGCTCTCTCACTTCTCCACAGCAGGAAGAGTGAGAGAAAGAGAAGGTCAAAAGTGAAAAAAAACCTTCATAGGTCAAGAGAAAAGCAATTCAATACCTGAAGGGACGAAAAAAGTGGAAAAGGAAACAAGTGGTGTAGAAACAGGCACTCATCACCAGCAGACAGGGCTCCCTCCCAGGCTGTTGCGCACCACTCAGGCTCCTTGCTTGAGGGTGGAGAGTGAGAAAGAGACATGGCCCTTGAGACTGTGCAAAGGCTGTTAAGCAACAGCTAAAACACCGATGTGTTACTGACACTGTTTGGTCACCATTCTCAAACACAGCACCATACAGGCTGCCAGGAAGAAAATTCACTCCATCCCAACCATATCCAGTACATATTTCTAAAAATATGTCCAGATATCACTCGAGAGCACCCTAATTGGGTGGCAAACTTATGGCATTGCTCCCTTTCACTGGCCTTTCAACATGAAATGTTTTCCAAAGAAGGGATTTGTCTGGGAGCTTTACACTTTGGCTCTTTGCTTCAACCTGGAAATTCAGAGCTATGGAGTCCAACTTTCAGGCTAAGGTTCAGGCCTTTGCTTTTATTAACCAAGCTGATGCACTCCTTCCCAGATACACCGAATAAAACAAGATGGCTTCCTTTTAGTCAAACCCAAGGGCCAGTAGGCAGCAGACTCTCTCTGTAACCCCTGCCATTCAGGCCTTCATGGCACATATCCCATCTTAAGTTGTTGCTTTGTCATACCAGCTGCAGGAAGGGGAGGGAATTCTCCACTGTAACGCATTGGTTTTACTGTAGGGAAGGCAAACTAATTTAAAATTCCTTTCAGGTAGGTCGGCTAGAGTCTTGAAGCTAATACCACTTTATTATAGTGAAAGTTTTGAGGTTTTTGCCTAAGTTTTACTCAGCATGCCCTGATCCAGCTCTTACAGTCCAAGAATTATCCAACACAGGCAATACTCCAGGAGAGAAGGTAAGGGTAAGGGGCTTTTTACTGTTTGACCTCATCTGAGCCAAAGTTTTACTTAGAGAGTTTTGCCATTCTAGACTTGCCTTTGAAAGTGGAGCAGAGAAGGGGAAATTCTCTCAATTTATTGCATCTCTTCCCTCCAGCTTCCATTCTTAATGAGCTTTGGGCTTGAAAACAGGTGTTTAGGTCATACTTCCAAATTCAGGCTTCTTGTTTCTGAAAGCTATGAATTCATTCCTCTTCACTCAGGAAATTCCTTGCTACTTCTATTCATCTGTCCCTGTCTGAAAACTGGCCAGAGGAACCCCAATTGTTCTCATTGCTGGCATTCCACAGCTAGAAGACAGACAAGTCCATTTGTAATTAAAGAGAGATTTTTCACATCCTGTCCTTTTCTTACAGGCTGCCTGTGCCAGCTCCATTTCATGCTCAGTATAAGCCATAAATCCAGAGGGAAAGGCTTTTTTATATGGCAATCAACTGTGTTTTGTATTTACTTGGAAATGTGTCATTATTAAAATAGTTTAAGAAATGCAGATAGTGGAGGCAGTGTTTCACTTGAAGTTACACAGAGTACAGTTTCTACAGCTCCAAGTGATAGACTTATGACTACTAAAGTGACAATAAATATGAAAACACAGGCAGAGTAAGGTTTCTTAAAAACTGTATCTTCCACTGTCTAAACATGAGCTTGGTATGAGTCAATGGTGTTTTCACAGCTTGGTTCATATCTTGACCATGGTGGTGGTCTGTTAAGGAAAGATATAAATAATTAACATGTCCCTCTAGATTGCAAAAAGAAGGTCTGCTTTGTGTCATGCAGTGACTTTGTGGCCAAGGAAAGAGACCCATTACGGTGCGTTCTATGAGCAGGATCATCTAGCTATATAGCCCTGAATATCTGCAGCATTGACTCTTCTGTCTATAAAAATATTATTAGTTTAAAAAAACACTGAAGAAGTTATCCATTGGGTCCACAGTCAAGAATTTTTTATTTTATTTTTTTAATATGCACAACTGAAAAATCAGGTCTGAAACAAGACTTTTCTGAATTCATTCGAACAATTCTGATTTGAAGGATGCATCTTGCTGCCAGACTGAATTGGCTTATAGCTGAGCAAACAATCGGGTCATTTTAAAAATTATACTATTTCCCAAGAGCAATTACACCAAAAGTGGGAGCTGAGGAGGCTGAGAAGGTTGGTTCCAGGAATAATCCACACATTTCCAAGCATATAAGTAAAATTCTGAGGCTGCATGTTGGTGGCTGTAGAATGAGAGCTGGTTTCCTTGGAGATCATGTAAGATATCCCAAATACACACCTAAAGGGCTGACTTCAGTTCTCTAAGCATCTGCTTCAAAACAAAAGGTTGCTTGGAGGAAATAGGTGCCAATCCCACCAGGGCTGTCTCAACCTTTCATCTTTTATAGAGTGAGAGAGAAAGTGAGAGAAAAGAAATAATCTGTCCAGTTGGACGCATAATCATAAAAAATTATTCTTTTTTTCTTCTTTTTCCTTTTCACTGAAGTACAGAGAGCAAATATCCAACAGCAATCCATGCAAGGATTAAAAACCTCTGTGCTTTAAAAACAATTTTGCCACAGCGTCTGTGTCAAAAAAACTACCAGCTAATACAGATAATCTGCCATCTTTTTGTTTGCTTATTTGTTGCCCTCCCATCCCAGAGGCTATTTCACTTCAATAGAAAAGCAATTATTGCATAGTCCTAGTTGAAATAAGGAAACCTAATGTCTGGGAACTTAATAGCCCCTGTAAAAAGAATATCATTCTTATACCTGAGTACCCAACTCTGGATCCTGAAGGGATCCTGTCTGACAATGATTCCCTAGGGCAGTCTGCTGGTCTGATGAAAGGTATATAAAAAAAATTGTCAGATTGTCACCTCTGAGGTACTGTTCGTTTTTCTGAGATTGTAATATTTTTGTATCCACCCTTTATTCCATACCATTCATGTCATGCTCAGATCCCACATTTTCAATATATCATCACTCTTATATCATATATATACATATATATGCATCCACACACACACACATAGAGAGAGAGATCATTCCTTAGTGCATGGACCAATCCCTATAAAGCTGCTAAGTCCATCCAATCCATGACGTCTGGCTCCATCTCTTGTAACAGTCTTTCAGAGCAGGAGAGGCTGTGTGCAATGCTCACACTCATGAATAACCTGGGCAATAGTATCCACTGCTAAGTCCACCCCTCGATCATGAGTCCATCTGTATGTTGCATCTCTGCCCTGATGGCCTGAAGTGTCATG
>WYDI02030791.1:32129-53440 GCA_009867235.2 Psittacus erithacus
CGCACTCAATCCCACTGTCCATGTCACCAACAAAGACGTTGAACAAGATCGGTTCCAACATCAACCCCTGAGGGACACCACTCGTTACTGGTCTCCAGCTGGACATAGAACCGTTGACCACAACTCTTGGCATGTGGCCATCCAGCTGGTTCTTTATCCACCTAGTGGTCTACCTATCAAATTGATGTCTCTCCAGCTTTGAGACAAGGATGTTGTGCCTAGTCAATTGCCTAAGATCAGCAACTCCATACTATTTTGTACACTGCGAGTCTTACAACATGAAGGCACTGCACAGTGTTGTACAGTGGAAAGACATTTGAGCTAGCTTAAGTTATCTTGGGTACTGAAGCATAATAGCCACATTAGCATGATACAAAAGTAGAGTAAATTAGCACTGGAAATGTTGCACCCATTACTGTCACTACCAATTACAATAATTAATGTTATTCATCTCTAGGCAGCAGATTAAAACTGAACTAAACCATTAGTAACTGAATGTCATTGCAACTGGAGGATTGTTGGATTGCCTGTGTGAACGTGGTGATTTCATTTCAGTTCCTATTGGCAAATGGCCATGTTCTTTAAATGAATAATGAATGAGTATACAACAAGCAAATTCTTGGCTCCCTGGAGCTCTCTATTAACTGAAATGGTGCAGGACGCAAACTCATCTGTATCAATTATTGAAAACTTTATCATGATACCAGATATTTCTGAGTTTGAATACAGAAAGGACTTGAAGGTTGAATGGATCATGGAGACTGAGGTGCTCCTATGGAAAACCATGGTGTTCACATACCCATTTATAAGTGTTTTAGCAGCTGAATGAATGTGCTCTCTACTGCTGCTTGTTTGTACTGGTTTCTGTTTGTTTATTAAATGATCAGTTACAATGAAATATACCATATAAAGAACTACTGTTGACAGCAATCACACTCAGTCACAGCACATGTAGTACTATAGTTAGATTTTTTATGTATTTCTGTGTAAACACACACTAATCCATTCTTTAACACTGTCCCCAAAAATAAAATAAAGCTTAAGTTTTAGAGACTCATCAGTTGTAAATTACTAAGCATGGCTAGCAAAGAAAACCTCAGCCATGTTCAAATCTATATATAGCTACTGCAATTAGACAATAGTTAAAGTCTTTTTAGCTGATTTACTTCATCTCTCTGTAGGGCAGTTTCCCAGACCTGACCATTTTTATCCTTATACTTAGTTCTTACTTAACGTATCCATAGGCAAGCTGACATGCTTTGACTCCCCTGAACATGGTTGCTTCTTGCTTGGCCTTTAATGAATGAGAAAAAAGCAAGGACTAACCTCTTTATTTAAGGAAGAAAATAAAACTCACGCAATGCAGTAAAAAGAATAAAGAGAACTATGAAGAAGTTCTGTATGAAGTGTGCCTTACTACGTTGGTTCCTAGGTTATTTGCCATTGTTGGGTCGGGGTTTTAGTTTCTCGAGGACTTTTGTTGTTGTTGTTTTCCTTTTTTTCCTCTCTTTATTTCATGTGACTATTTCTGCACAAGTGTACAAGACTAAAAATGGGCCCAAATTTTAACACTAACGTGGAACTAACAACATGTAGCTATCTGCCTGCAGAAAGGTAAATATTTGAGGATGTGTTGCTAGACAGAGCAGTTAAGATGACAAATCAACCTTGTGGTCCTGGCAGAGGAGTGCCAAAGATGAAAGAATGACCTGTCTGAGTTACCTACAGTATAATTATCATCATTTGTATCAATGTGGAGCAGGAATCAATTCCTTTGCATGATACTTGCTGGGTGCCTGGCATGCCACTCCTTTGGGGGGAGATAAACACATATGGAAGAAAGTCTACTTCTCATTTACTTTCCAGCCATGGCACCCAATTGCTGCATGCTCTCTTTTTTGACCTCCTCAGCATACAGTCATGTCCTATTGGACTCTTGGGCTGTCATGTAAAGCAAGCAAGATACGCTCAGATGTGGAATTTGAGGGAAAAATCAATAACACACTGATAGGCACACATGCTTCTCAAATGCTCAAATTTCCAAGCTGAAGTCCATGAGTTCTCAGAGACAGTTTGAAAGTATAAATAATTATTAAAGTCCTACTGCTTCTAAGAAGCTTATCTCTGCATTTTGCCTACAGTATTAATAGAGGCACAGCCTTCTAATTGCATTACATACATGATGTTAAATTTGAGTCTTGGTAAAGAGCATTAATCAGCCATGTCTACAAATCTTGACTGTGGCTCTTTACACTAACTAACTGTGGATCTCAGTCATCTGAAATATAACTCCTATGTGGTTTGCAGTATTACCTATGCTCATATTCAAGCAAGATGTTCATGCCTCAATATGTAGACTCAGTAATGCTTTCAATATGTGAGGTGCTAATCCACTAAGATGCTCCTGATAATAATTTTGTCTATACTTTACTTGTACTTATTAAATTACTGAAATCCCTGGACTGGGACTTTGGAATATTTGCCTCTGCCTTACACAATCCCCTTTAGCTCCAGGAGCTGACCCACGGAATGAAGCTTTAAATCAGAGTTTTAGACCCTGACAAAGAAAGATTTAGCTGTGTCAGTGAAGGCAAGCACCACAGGTTTGTCCAGGAGGCTGCACAAGTGGTGAGAGGTCTACAGGGGGAAGCTGGACAAGTGGCAGAGCACATTATAGTGACAAAGCTGCACATGTCTATTTCCCACCAGAGGAAGATGGCTTTAAACTGGTTTTGGGATCCCTTTTGTGGAGACTGCCTGAATGTAAGGGGCTTTCCTCCCATGTGTCCTGCATTCATCCTCTCTGCACAGGTCCTAAGAGCCTTCAACACAGCTCCAGCTGGTAACCAGTGGCTTTGACTATGCCAGTAAGAATATATTAGATTGCTACAGGGGAGATTAGTGTAGACAGGTATTACTCACAGCCTGTGCCAATTGGAGACAAACTCTCCTGAGACTGCATTCTATAAAGGAGTTTATTTACTCTACAGCAAAATAGTTACCTAGCAGTCAGCCTCCTGACTCAGTTGCCATGCTCTTAGCAGTGCCTATTCAGGGCAGCAAGTTCAGCAAGCTGTAGAAAAAACCCACTGGAGAGACATGGGTGCTGTATGATGAACTGAAGCTCTATCCAAGAGAGAAAAGCAGCTTTCTGTCCTTAATGCAGCAGTAAATCCCGTATAATACAAAGTGCAGTAGCAATAAAAGTAGAATGACACCTCACACCTCAACACGAGGTGGTGGCATGACCTAGTGGGTAGGGAAGATCTTGGTAATGCTTTCTGCTGTTTTCTTCCCTACAGACACCAAATGCCTCTGAATTCACAAAGTCCTTGTTGGGATTTTCTTTTTCAGTTGTTCCTTTTGACAAGACACAGCTGGCACTTTCATTCAGCATCCATCAGTAAACCACTTGCAATGCCTTACTGCAGTGTTTTTGTCTCCATTGTTGCACTGCTTTCTGTTGTGCTGGCTGTAAATGAATCGATTTGTGCAATTAGCACTGGAGTTGTGAAGTGCCTAATAAGAGGCTAAACAGGAGCCTGTGCACTGTGGCAACTAGATACACAAAATGATGCAATCAGGTTGGGGGGTGTCATGTCATGCAACATCTGACGTTTTCATGAACAGAAGTAGAATATACTCATTGCAGGTATTTGGAGGTATTATGGCAGTAAAGCTCTCAGCCATCAGATTCAATAAGTGTATGAAAGATACCACTCCGACAATAAGTTAAACAAAGATTTCTGTGGTATGCTGTTTGACTTCAGCATGAAGTACGTGCTTGAGAATCAGCAGAATTGGTGTCAGCAGTAGTCACTGGCTAATATAAAACCTTACATAAAACTAAGACTGACCAAGGACTATTTTACCCAAATAAATGGAAGTTGTTCAGTCTGTCTTCAAAGGCAAAAATGGCAATCTGAGCCCTTTGCTGGCACAAGGGAAACAATGCAAGAGGGCACACAGGGATAGTGCAATTTGACAGCAACCAGGCTCACATTTGAAGCCGGGGATAGCTGTAACTTAGAAGGGGCCACAAGCTAGACTCAAGTTGTACACAAATGCAACTAAGAGCATGTTGCAGAGACCCAAGCCTTCAGAAACACATGCAGAAAATGCAGGGCCACAGTTCTAAGGCATTGACCTCAGCTAATTGGTGTTGTCCAGCTTAGTGAGGCCTTTGCTGCTAGCCCAGGTGGTTTTATTGCATGAATAGTAGGCATTGTGCTGGGAAAGAGTTCTCCAGTCCTGGAGCACTGATAGGGAACCTTGTGCTAAAATGCTATCCCGACCTTAAAGAGGCTCTCAGACCGAGGTATTCATGCATGCCCATGTGCATTTAAGATCCAGCACCAGTAGCCATTAAATAAGATTTCTCATGGTTTTCCACTGAATTTAGTGGAACTGCTCATGTGTATAACTGTTACCCAGCTGTATGTATAGTGTCAGGACCTCAGACATGATGGACAAGTTAATTATAAATAGGTCAAAATGCGATGAAGCTTAAGTTGCAGTTGTAAAGTTTGCGTTAGTTATTAAATATTCAAGTGGCTGTCATACTTGAACTGATTGCTCTAAGGTTACAAAGCAAGTTTCTAATATTTATGACATGTCTTGTTCACTTCTTCTTGACACTGTCATGAACTAATGGAGACAAGGTGATGGATTTTCCTTTTTTTTTTTCAAGCACCTATAACCCTTGTAGCTTAATATTAGCTTAGTGCAAATGTGGAAGGCAACAATGTGAAGATAGACACTTTAGGGTTGAAAAGTTTAGGAGCAAACACTTCTTATTTTGTGGTAGGTACACAGTCAATGCAGTGCAAACAAGTAATGACATACGCTATATTAGAGGGCCTTTCAAATTTTTGATTGTTCTACTTTTCCTCTTTGTCCTATTCCCATCACAAAAAAAATCTTTCAACTAGAGGTAATAAGGGGGGTATGCAAGGTAGATTCCTAGATTGAGCTATCATTTATATGACAAACACCTGTTCTCTTTTGGGTTTCAAGAGAAACAACCTCAGGCCTTTAGATTTGTACTAACACACAGCTGACACTGCCCCTCCCATCACCACCAGATGAAATGATGTTCTCATGTTTATGAATGCACAAAGTCACAGGTCTCATTTATCTCCTGAGGCCCCACTATCATGTCAGCTCACTTGCTCAACCTGATATTCTTAAGGAGAAGAATTAAAGAAAAAGGTGTAACAGAACAAATATCCCTTAATGAATTGCCCTCTGATACCTCTCAGGGTTTGTAGGCTGCAAAATGAATTAGTGTAATGAGCTCAGCATGTACAGCAGATGGCATGGACATTATAATAAAAGTAGATGAAATAAAATCCCAAATAATTTGCTATGATTTATAATGATTGATCCCACTAAAGCATGTCTCTTTTGTCAGGGAGGGGATTAAAAAAGGAAACATTAGCTAGGTGCTTTATCATATACTATATACTTTTTTTCCCCAGCTTACTAGGCTGACAAAAACATTGCACACAGAAAATCCCTGAGCATTCAGGTAAAAAGCCTTTTATATAAGAGTTTAAATAAACTTTCTACCTATTCCAAGGAATTTAAATAGGATTTAAAAGTGATATTTTAAAAAAAACTTCCTTAAGAAGTGATTATTGGGGAAAAACTACATATTTAAATCTCTCAGCTCTATGGAGCATATCCATCTGCATCAGCCATATTACATTATGTTGTTTCGCAAACTGTTGTAACATCTTAAAGGACATATTTTTCCTGAAAACCATTTTTACTCAAATGGTAGGGTATGTTGCTCACAAGGAAAGCGAGATTAGCTGACAAGGTATGACAACATAAAGCTGAAGGGAAAAGAGAAAAAACAAGGACAGAAACTTAATTCAACTGTCCCTTAGAAATAATATATTCTGATGAAAGGGGCAAAAATTTCTAAAGCCCATGTATTAGCAAGCAATAGAAACTACCTAAGGCCTGATTCAAGCAAGCTCAAACTCAGAACCCAGCTCAGAAAACATTTCTTTCTGATGAGGACTGCACGTATGTCCTTGTGATCGCTACAGCGAAGAGCTGAACTTCTAAAGCCTGCTCCAAAGCCCAGAAGAAGAAAGAAATACCATCAATAAAAAGTTTAAGCATACCTGAGTTATCTGCTGGTTATGTGCTTCCCAGGTCAGGAGACTGCTTGCAAAGCTTAACTCTGTCTTTATGCTAGCATTTATTTAACACAGCTGACCTCGAAACTGCTTCAGCACACAGTGAAAGTTACACACCAAATTAAAGCTGTGGTGAAGTCTTAGGACCATTTAAAAGTATTTAACCTATTAGTATAGCTAAGATTTAATTCAAGTAAAGAGTGCTTACCCCTGTTAATTTTCAGAGCTTCACAACGTCTCATATACAGCAAACAGGTGAGTTAGTCAAACAGGAGCTTTAATTCACCCAAACACAAACAGCTGATTCACAAAACAGCTGTAAATCTTCCCCTTGCAGAGAGCAGAGGGGTTTTCAGATCCCCTTGGCCAGGTCCCACTGATATAAACATGGGGACTGATTACAGGAGACAAAGGTTATACGTCTACTTGATTTGTCATACAATGTTGGAAACTGGGTGGTGACTGAATATTGCCAAATTAGTATTACTGAGTTTATGAACAGTCACATCAACTGCATTATTATTATTATGTACTTTCCACAAGCATCTAAAGTTCCCAGCTGGAGAATAGTATCTCATTATGCTAGGTGCTGTACCAACCCCTCAGAGAGTCATCTGTTGAAGGACAGCGCTTGTCTGAAATGAATTTTACTCTCCCAGGAGCAAGTAAAGTCTGTTCAAAGGAAGGGAACATCATTTCTTGGGGAATTTTGGTGCTGCTTCCACTTTCCTTGATAAAAATGCTCCCACACTTAAAAACAAAACAAACTGTTTTGTCACTGGTTTTAAGGAAGTTTTGTTTGAAGTTGTCACAGAATCATTCTGCTTCCTGTGAATAAAGATTCAGTATTGAGAAATCATGGCATTTTTCTCACTTGAAACTTCAGTGAAAACCTTTCCTGAAACCTCTCCCTACCAAAACCAAACAAAACCCACAAGTGACAGGCTGTCATTACAACAATGCAGGAGAGGAAACTGAAGAATCAAAAGAGGCTGCAGCACAGGAAGGCTGAGGTTTTGCTGTGTTCATCTCCTGGCATGCTATTTTTAACTAGCTGCATGCTGTAAGCCTTGTGGTGAGGTACCATTGTGCCAGGGGAAGCAAAGGTCCCTCAGACATGTGAGCAAGAAAGGCAGCAGATCCTGCTGCCAACATTGCTCCGGAGGAGGCAATGGCCAAACTGGGCAGAAGGGAAGGACAGTTTGTGTTTGAGTGGGTAAGGTGCCCTGGACGAAGGGTCCTTACCTTGTGCACACAAAGAGCAGTAACCAGCACTAACTGGCACCCTGATGGGTGCTTGCAGCTGAGCCTCCAAGGCACATACAAGGAAGACACAGCTATTCCTCTGTCTTCAGCGTTGTTTGTAAGACACCCTCCAGTTCCTTATAGGGAAATCCAAAGAACTGTTCAAAGTACTTTGCTAGCCAGGCCTGTAGATTTTTTAGTGTCTTTATTAGCATTTAATTTTAATGGAGCCATAGGCACCACAGTTTCTAAGCCCAAGGACTAAATTCTTTCAATTATTACCTAAATTTTGTTAATAAATTCAGTCTGCCCTTCCTTTTGCTGTCAGTGGAGTGATACCTCACAATGACTGTCATGTTTTGTGCTCTGATACGAAAACCTCTCTTGCCCTTGTAGTCCTTCAGTGGCTCCCAGCCCCACACCTAATCCTTGCTTTTCTGGGGGGTGCCAGAAAGCAACCATAGATCCACAGTTTGGTACTTGCCTGCAGCAAGATTGCAGTGCCAGGCTCCAAGCAGGGGGATGTGCCAGGCTCTGCTAGCACCAGGGATCCATGCAGCTCACATCAAGTTGACATGCTTCAGAGCAAACCTTCGCATGACCCCGTGAGAGACCCAAGAACACGTGTGCCGGACATGGCTCCACACCTCAGCACCAGCCCAACACCAGCATGCAGTCTCTGACTGAGACAGGGCAACGGGCACCATCCTTACAGGCAGCCTGGCCCACCACCATTCCCGGCCAACAGGGAGTCACGAGCGCTGCTTGTCAGGGAAAGCTCTGTCCTCTGCTCCCTAGCCAGAGGCAGCATCTGGCATGGAGCTAGCTTTATATGAGGTGCCTTGAAAAAAGAGAATTGGGTTCTAACCAAAGCTTCCTTTCCGGTAACATTTCAAATGGAAATATTATTGAGAAATGACTACCTGTCCATTCAGAAGGTTCTTTTGGAAACAGATGGGTGGGAAGAAACCTGCTCAAGCTGCTATCAGAGGTCTGTCAGACCAGCAAGCATCACTTCAGAATAAGGAGGTTATCTATAGATTTGAAGGGAATATCCGAGTGTGACCTGCTGCTGTGTTTTAGGCTACCTCTGTCTTCTAACCCGTGCCTTGAATCTGGATTTTGCAAGTGGCTTTTTTGCAAGGCCTTTGTATTCTGTTTTCTTGATGCATCTCCAGGCAAGCAACTATATACCTGCTGTCTTGTTTCTCACGGTTACACCTACGTCATAGCACACTATGGAAGGTTTGCAGCGTGAATGGGGAATGCTGCTGAAAAGCCTTTGTTTTCCAACACAGTTCATCTCACTTAGGAGTCATAATGGAAACATAAGAGAGGAGCAGAACTCTAGTCTTTCTTTTTTTAATTAAAAAACAAAAAATCAAGGCAACACAGGCTTCTGCCCCCAAGCCAGCAAAGCAAAAAAGGCTACAGATGAACCTTTAGGAAGGAAGAATCCAGTGCAAATTCTGAACAAAACAGAGATGGGTTTAATTTTTCATGAATATTTTATCATTTTATTCTTTTATCAAAGATTTTTACTGCCTTTCCTTCCACATATTTAACCTTCTGTTGAAGTTTCTGTTATAGCAGCTTTTAAAAATCAATGCATTAGAGAAAGGCAAAAAAACCCCAAAACCTCTACCCTCACCTAACCACATTTAGCCACACTTCAGTGCGGCCTAAGGATGGTGGTTTTATGACAGTCCTTGAAGAACCTCTCCTGGGACATTGCTCCCAAGAGAAGTGGTGGCTTCAAGGCTGCTATGATATCAAGGTATGACAAAGCATTGGTTGAGTGCTGGGAGCGCTCCAGCTTATCGCCCTGCCCCATCAGAACCCTCAGCACACTTGCTTTCATACAAATAAGTGTTTACAATAGCTGAAAGGATTGTCGCTCTGAGATAACTCCTACTTTTCCAGGACTGGACCAAAAAAGCCTCCTGTAGCTTGAGTAAATGAGAAAATAGTTTCTCTGCTTTGGGATTCTTAAAGGGTCGGAGAAGCAGAAATCGCCAGCAGTTAGGAACAACTGGAAATAAGCCATTGAGAAAAAGGCAAAAGGAAATAAGGTAGAGGATGGGAGCCATAGCTGGGTCTTGAGTATTGTTTAGCTTCCAACAAACCTTCATGGCTCTTCTGCAACCTTATTTTTCAGACCTCTCCCCTCCCACTGTGTTAATGAGGCAGGAAGTGACCTGCCTACTTATTTTCTGGCTTCATCCTTAGCAACAGGGCAACATGCTGAACAGCTGACTGTGGGCACTGTACTGTGGATCAGATCCATCCACTATGTGTCTGACGATTGTAACATCCCTGAAAAAGTATACACCAAGTTCCAGATTTCTATTTGCTTCGGGTAGATAATGGCATTTTCTCTCAAGCAAGCTTTTCTTTCCTTTCTCCAACAGTGTGATCAGGCATCACACTGAAGTGGCACATATATTATTCTAATTAACTCCCTTAAATTTAAGGAGGAATGCCTCTCTAATTGCATGGAGCTCAATAGAAAACCCCCATGAACCCCATACATTTCACCTCCATCAGCATTTGCAAGCTATGAGCAGCTTGCATACAAGCCAGCTCCATTTGCAGGGCAGCTCTGCACTGTTTCTTGGAGCGAGGCTTTTTAGCCCCCACCTTTATTTCTCTTGCAGCCTGTGGCCTTTGTCTCCCATGCTTTTTCCCATTTATGACTGTTACTGGGGAGTCTTGAGTACAGGCTGAGGAACGTATTGCCACTGGTGGTGCACCTGGGAGAAAGTGCCTGGGACGTCAGATCTGTAGCACCAGTTATGTGATTCTCTCTCTGCCCCTCTGCAGGAAGTTTTTCTTGTGTCCAGCATGTGTTCATCACCTGATTTTCAGAAGCTGCCTGTGTCTGCCTTTGAAGGATCTCTGTGGCCACAGTAAATGTGCAGGCTCCCTGCGGTGAGAGAAATGTGGAACTGGGCAGTGGGAGTTGTGGGCAGCTGATACAGACACAGGATGAGGTGTGCTCATGATCTGTGTGAGCTGATAGGCGGAACAGGTAAGAAACAGAGCAGAATATAACCCTTGATTTGGAGTAATGTTGCATTTGCCCCAGCTCTGAACACAACTGCATCTCCCTTTTCCTCTTGAACAAAATCCCACAGAGACTCCCTTGGAGAGCACAGTGGGCTAGGAAGAAGTAAATCTTTGTCAGGAAACCAATTGCTTTCCAGTTTATGAGCTTTCCAGCTCCTTCCAAGATCAACACAGTAAAACAATACAGCTACATACCTGCAGACAACATAATGGCAGAGCAAATTGCTCTCACAGAAGAAATGCTGTGCTGCTGTACCCAGAAGACGCTTTCGAAACTCCATGGGAGAGCTGTGTGGATTGCTTTGACATAGATAGGAAAAGCATTTCTTTGTGCATAAGGTGAAGTGAAAGCTTTTAAACCATGAAATCAGCTGCAAGTTATATGTTTAAGTCTTCTGAGACATAGCAGGCTTCCAAATCAAGCAACAAGCCTTAAACCAGGGGACACAATCAGACATAGTTGAGAGAAGAGCTGAACCTAATGCAGGATTCCTCTCTCTAGTGTATACTAAGTTACATTTCACATCCATATAGCGTCAAGCTTCAGCATTTCTTAGGTAAAAATAAATGAACAGGTTAAATTCTGAGACGACACTTACTTATTGCAATAATTTTCTTTGAAAATATTAACTATTTCCTGACCAGCTTTTGTCAAAGAATGTGTATTCAGCAATGTATAAATGTTCATAGCACTGTGGATGTTCACAGTATATTCATTTGGCTACATCAGAAAGGTTCCCGAAAAGAATTAGTTTTTGTTCTCAGTTCTTTCCTGGCATCGTATGTTGCCTTGCAGAGGGTACTGGACATTTTGATCTCCTCAGTGACTGAATTAGGACACCCTGATCTCCCCTGTAGCATCTCAGTGATTCCATAACCTAAGCAGCAACAGGAACATCTCTTAAAACAGTCTGCTGAGCTGTACGCAGCTACTGCACATCGAACTGCTACCGTGTGTCACTGTGTGTGCTGTGTAAATACACATGTGCTGCTTCAGCTTCTCAACCTCCAGATTCTTAAGTACAGCAAAGTTGACAACTACACTGAATCTCTGATAAAGGCCAGCAGAGAAGATCCCTGAGGAATGCTAGCTTCACATGAAACACAAAGCATCCATTGTGTTAACTTAACTCGGTGTAACTGCACATTGATGAAGTACCATTTAGATTTTTTTTCCCCAATTAGAGGGTGCTGCGTGCAGTGCAACCCACCAAGTGGGAATCAGGGAGAGCTACCCTGGGACTTCTCACTGACAGTAAAGGTTGCAAACTGTCCTCATTAGAATGCAGCCTACTAAAAGAAGTCTAAGTAAGGCTTTGCATTAAGAAAGCAGAGTCTGTGCCCCAGAATACTGATTGCTGTGAACAGCAATGCTACAGCGGAAGGCATTAAGTGGGAGATTGCTTTTGAGAGCAGAGTATAAAGAGGTTTTGGCTGTTTCAGATCAAACACTTGATTTTAAGGGTCTCCTAATTGATTTGTACTCTGAACCTGGAGTGAGCATCTTTCTACTTTTCACAATGATGGCCTCAGGAACTGCATTTTCTCTTCAGAACTACTGCTTTAAAAATCAGGCATAATCTTCAGCTACCAAGTTCATACCTCAAGCTGAACTTGCCTTGCAAGACCACTTCAGGACTTTGGTTAGGCACTTACAGGAATTTAATGGTATGAGGGCAGAACCCAGACAAACAACTGCCAACCAAGCAAGCACCAGGTTCAGAGCTCAGCCTGATCTCCAGAAGGTCACAGCTTTGAGGGCTTAGGCTTAGCTTTCTCCCTGGTCTCCAAGGAGGTATGACTGTGTTAGTCAATCCACAGCTTCTTCATGAAAAGAAGTCCAGCAACAAAGCATCACTGCCCCTAGCCTGAGCCTGTAGTTGGTAAATGCAACTGCATACAAATTGCTTCCCCCTCTGCAATATGTCCTTACATCTGTCAGAATTGATGCCTCTGCTCAGATAATGTCAGATCTGCCCAGTGCCACCTGCTCCCGAGGGAACTGAAAGGAAGGGGAGAGCAGTGGAGGGAAACGTGCTACACATCTTCCCACCCTGCTAAGCTCTCAGACTGTCCTAGAGCCTCCAAGAGCATCTGTTGCTTGTTTCAAGTCCTGATAGACATTTTGGATAACACAGTTCAGGTTTGAGACTCAAAATATATGTGTTAATGAGGTAATCTATTTGGGGGATTTGTCATAAAAAATTACTCTCTGTATTGTACTTAGTCTTAAGATTACTCATGCGGCCAAGATATCAATATGCATATAAACAAATGAGTACTGAATCAATTACTGTTTTCCACAAAGCATTTGCATTCTGTGCCTTGTTATGAAAGTAAGTGATCCGCTGGCACCACCAATCAGTATTCGCCTCACATACATAACCCTGTTGATAGAAATAAAGTCTTCTAATTATTGCCTAAAAGCATAGGTATTCGTACTGCTTTCCCATTGTGATGGTGTTTTTTAGCTGACATGTTTTTACTTCTTATGGATGTACTCCTCTAGCAGAGAGTTTTCAGGGTTTCCTTTGTATGTATTATGTAGAGAAAGCTTTTATATGATTTTTTTATTATTATTAAAGAAAGGAGAATCTGCAGGTCTTGCTCAGAATTCGTTCTCCATAATCTTTGTTAGCAATGAAGCCGAAATTGGAAGGTGTAGTCCTTGAAGAGGTTCTGTCCTACTCATTTATAGGGAAAAAGTTACACATACTGTATGTGGTTCTTTGTACACCTCCTACAATTGCCTTTTAAATCTTTTCTACATACCAGTTTCCCTCAGAGGCCACAAAAAAGGCCACAGTTTTTGATGTTTGAAGGTATCTAGCTGACTTTGTCTTCTAAGTGTCATGGTCTGGGATACAGGTAAAACAGGCTTTACGTTCCATCTAGGTTTGTCTTTCTTTGCAGTGAGGAAGTGTGATAAAACTGTAATAAAAGAAAATGCCTGTGTAATCTTAGATGCAGCATGCAACTGCAGGTGTAGGAGAATAGAAAGCGGCACTTTCGGCCATGATTGGAATTGGGGTCTGTATTTCATTCAGGCCTGCAAAGGGTGGCAGAGTGAAACACCTGCCAGAAGTGGTAAGGACTGCCCACCCATACTGGAGATCCTGGGCTTCCCCGACTTGTGCTCCGGGGAAACACAAGGTGTTGTAATGACACCTTGCAATGCCCCACGAACGCTCATCCTGCCTACATTGCTTGCTGTTCTTGCCCATAGAATCCAACGAGAAAAGACAGATTTATGGAAATTATCACTGAAGCTTGCTTCTGCAAATCTCTCTGAGTGTCTATTCTGAGCAAAATATGGTAAGGTAGAGAAACCTCGTCCCAGCTCATTTTCAGGACGTGCTTAATTTTATGCACGTGAGCAGTCACACCAAGTTCAGTGAAACTGCAGAATTCTTTAAACGAAGCAGAGATGAAGCCTCAGAAACCCGTGGAAATCTAAGACTCAGAAACCTGTGAAAATCTGACCAGTGAAATTTTCACCTCTGATTATACAACTGGCTTTTTTTCCCCTGAGAACTAAATTATCTAAATTGTTCTGCTATTGCGATGTATTTTTAGAGACCAGTAATAATGTGTCATAGTCATAGACTGCTAAATGCATAGACAGCTTCTCCACCCTCTACATCTCAGCACACCAATGAGAAACGAATTTGTAACCTAGGATAAACTGGCTTCTTTGTCCAGACTTTGCAACACAATGACTTCTAATGAGCACAGTCTGAAGACAGTTTGTGGGCCATAAGTAGTGCAGATATCTGATAAGGGATTTTGGAGGTCACAGGTTTTGGCAGTTTAACAATACCTTTGAGGGGACTGGTTTTCAGAAAGCTGGTAGCTTCTTAACACTTTCCAAAACTGAGCTCCATCAGTGGGGATTTTAGGGGGTCTCCAACAGGACACTCTGAAACATCAGGCCCTTCCTCACCTGTGCCTAGAGCTGTAAGTTGAAAGAGATGACAGACAACTATCGACAGGTCATTCTGCAGCTATATTTATCTTCAGAGACTTTCTAGCTATTGCTGTCTTAAAAGTCTCCTGGCACTAGCACTTTTAAGACTTTTTTTTTGGTCTTGATTAAACCACTTAAACAAAGGAATTATCATTTATAAATGTACAAGGAAAGATCAAAAAGAGTCTGCGCTTTCATGCACCTCATATTTTCTGTCTTAAGTTTAGCAGGGATTGGGTATTCAAGCTTTAGTCACAGCTGTGAAGTGCACTGTCAAAATGAAAAGCAGTGAGTAACAAAGAGCAATGAAAAATAGGGGCTGGTGAAGCAGTTTAGCAGATAGAATAGGGATATCTTCTTGACTGATAGGAGAGGTGAGCCAGCGGAATTCTTCAGCACATGGTCTCACCACATACTTGTGGTTTCTGACACAAGAAACTGAATGCCAACTATAGCTGCTTTGCAGTTCATTCTTTGTGTTGAACACCCAAGATGGGTGTAACAGGAGTGCTCTACTGGTCTTAGTTGTCAGCAAAGGGCTCTCAAGAACACCCAATAGAGCTGATGTCTGAGACCTGTACAACTGATTATAACTGATCATTACTGATGTTGTTTGCTGTGTATCTTTCTCTATTAACCTCTTGCTAGCAATAACAGAGGCAGTTACTGCCTGTTTAGTTTTGTACACTACCTCTGGCAGGCATGCATACTTGAGAAAAGGAAACAAACCCATCAAGTATCTGCCTGACTGTTCAGTCTTGTGTATTTAAGACTGGGAAGTACCTGCCTGAAGCGGAGCCTCCTGTTGTCCTTAACTGCTGAGATGTGTAGTCCTGTGCATAAAGATTAGTATTTGTAGCTGATCAATTTTCCTAAAGCTAGCCAAATTAGTCGTCTCTGTTAGTTACCCAGGCAGGAAATTACCCGATTTCTGGTAATTTATATCTCATAATCCACTAGAATAATATGTATTTGAAAATAATTTATGCAAAGAAATACCAGTCCGTGCATTAGTGATTTTGATTAGTCACCACTTGCTAATATTTTTGAGTCAGTACAGGCAGCAAAATCATATCCTGATATTTCTGCTGCTTGTTGGATAATTAAAAAATGCAAACAGAAGCCTAGTGAAGGACATCTAAAAATACTCTAAACCTTGTGGGTTTGGTCTGAATTTTCAGACTAATCAGCACAACTCAGGGCATTTCAAATACTTTATAAGCAGCCCCAGAAAACACAAACAAAAAACCAACTGTAAATTACTGCTATTAGAACAGCTCAAAATTCTGAATTCCCAATGTTGCAGAAAGCTCTAAGATAGCAAAAGGTTTGTTCTTATTTTGAAATTCCAATTAAAATACTTACATATCTCAACTTGGAACTATTGAGTAAGAAACTAAAGAATCAGCTGTTTTTCACTTGTGTTGTTACCTTGACCATCCTGAAAGATTAAAGAACAGTCTGGAAAGCCCCAGACACAAGGTAAAGGGAATAACTGACATGGAAACCCGAGATGTGACTGAAGTTTCAAGGCTTCCAGAATTCCTTCCACAAAGCCAAGAAGCACAGTTCCTGAAAGCTTTGGCTGAATCAGTATGATTGGGCACAGCCCTAAGATAATTGGCTTTCAAACCACTCACCAGCTCAGTGAAACTGGGCTATTTCTGTAAGTGTTTTGCTTTCAAGGAACAACTTTTTTCCCCTTAAAGAAAATCTGTTGTACTACAAAATACCTGATGAACACAACTGATGAATGATGTTGATCTACAGATAACTGTGGAGTTATCACTTCAGGTTGACTTGCACAAATATTGACTGTCTGTGTAATGAAAAGTTCTAGTTTTTAGTATGCGTTTCTAATGAAATTTGATTGATTTCTATGCGTTCTCCAGCATTTCTGCCGCATATTTCAAACTGCATTCTGCAGAAGCATCATATTTTCTCGAGTGAAAGATGCTGCTCTTTGCAAAAGCTCTGTTTTGCTTTTTCAGATAAGGTGAATGAGTGCGCTGTTTCATTATTTAAAAAGTGAAAGCTAACGGACTTCCTATAATGTGGGTTCTTATAATTTCCTAGAGCATCCTTCACTGCGTACCTGTGTTCCTGGCTGTCATCGTAAATGAAGTCTCATGACCAATTGCAGGAATACCTGGGGAACAGACTGCAGTGCTGTAAAGAAATTTCGTCTGTATGAGGATATAAACCACTTTTCAAAAATAAATAAAGAAAGAGAAGCACAGCCATATAAGAAGGTCCTTTTCCTAATGCGGTAAGCTTCACTAAAGACCTCCCATCTTTGATCTCTATTCTTGGGATTGTTTTGCTTAAGTGGAATAGACCGTGTTTAACTTTATAATACAAAACACAGCTGAAATCGTTGACACTTCAATCAGTCTTAATTGTGTGAAATCGAGGTAGGATCCCTTACTTAGACTGTAATGACACCAAAAGAGAATTGATTTCAATGTAGAAGGAATGCGACTGTATGCAAATATACAAATCTCAGTGCAAGGGGAAACATACAAACTTGATGTTGGCAGATTTTGCTTTAATTTTCTAATACAATAAAATAAAGGAGCTGAAAAGAAACAAAGAACAAACTTAAGTAATTGACTTGATTGATTGACTAATCAAGTCGCCTCCTGGCTGAAGTCTTCAAAGTCCCCTGTTCAGAGGCGGCAAGCATTGAGATCAGTTACGTGAAACGCATGAATGCTGCAGCATAGCTTCTTTTGAGAAACGCTTCCTCAAAACATTTAGAAAACATATTTAATCCTAAATGTTCCTGACCCAAGTGTTACACAATTCAGCACAGATCTATGATGTGAAAGCCGTAAGATGGCTTCCATCCACAAACAAATTTAATGTCCGAACAAATCACAATGCTGTCTACAATGCATGTTACAGAAGTTGCAGATGATGTTAAAGCACTCCACAAATGTGTACGATCAAATAATTTCAGAGAAAACCTGCAAGCATTTGCACCTCAAAAAATGCTCAATTAACAGCATAGTAGAAAAATAAACAAGGAAAGTAAGCGAAAGGAAAATGTGAATGTAGTCGCAGTCCAAGAATGGCAAAATTCAAACAGTAGAAGCAGGTGGAGACGGCTCAACAAGGAGCTCAGTGGATTACTCTTGGATTACTTTTAAATCTGTGTTCAAATCCTAGTTTTAACTGCAACTGAAATAAGCCTGATGACCTGAAATTTGTCTGCAAAGGAAAGTAATCCATATCCTAAAGACCTCAAGAGTCAGAAGAGGCTTTCTGTGTTCCTAGGTGACTTACGGCAGGCAGGATCTGCATCTATGTGCAGGCCCAGATGCTCCATCTATTCTTTGACGTATAATCTTATCTCAGTAGATATGCAGACCTGACCACTGAGGTTTACTTACAGCATCTGTAGGGAAAAAACCATGTAGGAACTGAAAAAATAGTTTTGCATAGCCTGGGCAGTAGTACAGTCTGTGAAGATGATAAAGTTCACATTTAAAGAGGTGATCCAAGGTATATTATTTATATGCAATTCCTCATGCCAAAATGGACTCTGTGTTAGTGAAGCTGTATGCAAATGCAGACCCACATATATCCATGTACACGTATTCTCCTGACTTTTAGTGCAAATGTGCATGAAGAGCTCTTCCCTGTTAAAGTTCCTTGTCTATGAAACGAATGCACATCCAACCTGCTAAACTGAGTTGTTGCCTGTGGATAGGCAGTGCCCACCCTTGGGAGGACCAGTCCATGTGATGAGGTTGTGGGGCCACTGCCATCTGAACCATATCACCATCCCCACAGGCAGATGTAGCTTACAGCCTACAGCTCATTCTATGTAGTGATATATCTCTTCCAGTTCAGTATGTTTCCATTTCACCATACCTACTTCTTTGGGATGAGCCTTACCCTCTCCCAGGGAGATGCTGTAATTTCTGGACATGTTACTTTAAGCCACCCAAATTCCAGTGTTGCTGCAAGTGCTTTAGCGCATCAACTGTGAAAGACACAGGACAACCTGTGAGGTGATGTTGGCTTGGTGGCTCCTGCTGTACATGCCCTGCACATCACTTCTGGCCTGAGTCACAGTCAGGCCACCTCTTCCTCCAAAGCAAGACTTCATTAGGCTGAGTGCTATGCAAATACAGAGCAAAAAAAGACAGTTTCTAATGAAAGAAGGTGCAAAGAGAGAGTGTGACAGAGTGGACATAATAATGCTAACAAACATTTTAGTCCCTCTGTCAGGCCATTAAGCACCTACAATTGTATTTCACAGGTTACACTTTCTGTATTGAACCTTCTTAGGCTAAGTTAGGCCAGAGAGGGAATTCAGAAGACATATCAAAGGAGAAGTTCATCACTAAAAATGAGAGCACTGGCTGCAGTAACCCAGAGCAAGAACAGCAAGATCCACCCAGACCTGTCCTCTACAGGACAGGAGCCATATGTACCTGCAAAGAGGACAGTGAGAACCGGATGAGTGATCATAACATTCCTTGAGCATTGTACCAACCTCCAACTGTATTAATCTCAGGGGATTTCCTGACCCTGACATGGGCTGCACAGTAACTCTCATAGATCTTCTCTCCAGTGGTTTATCTCACCTGTGTCCTTGGAACCACATCAAATTTTGCATCCATGTATCTGTTGGTTTGACTGTCATCTGTGACTGCTTCCTGTGATTTGCCTTCTCCTGACATCGTTATGTGACCTAGCATAGGTAAGAAGTGTAACAGGTAAGGTGTAACTGAATGGAAAGCTTTCATGTTCTGACAAGGAGTGGCAGAAGTATTGAACTATTCTTAACTCAGTCCAACTGTGGGGCCATGATTGAACTCTTCTTAAGAGCTCTAAGAGACCAAGAGGGACAAGATCAGGTAACCTCAGCTTAATTTGGCTTAATATTTGATAGTCTGTCCAGAGCAGTGCAATAAACTAAGAACATCTGCTCTTCATGTCATTATTATTGTGGTTTTTATATGGGACTGGCTCATACAAAAAAAGTCTGTCCTAAGGTACTGTTCGTTCAGCCCTGAGCTCGTGCTCATTCCAGATTTCTACCCCCAGGTACAATGAGCCTGACTCCTTTGCAACTTAATATCTGAAACTTGAGCAATGTCTGTTTCTAAATGCTCTCCCTACCATCAACTCTTGCTAGCATCTTGAAGGTTATACTATTTCAGTGTGAAGAGGCTTTTCTGTTGTTTATAAAAATCATGCAAGATACAGCATTCCTTTTCATCTTTGTGCTACATTATTTTTTACTTATTATGTTTCATTTAATTGTTTCAATCATGACATGGTTATTATTTCGTAAAGTTTCTTTCAAGTAGTGCTTTGCTTCTCTGCCTGTTTTTGTGAACAAATCATGCAAGGGGTCAACATTCTGGCTCCTTCTCATCAGCAAGTTTTATCTTCAGCATTCGTTCTGGGGCCTGGCCTCCCTTACCAGCTCTCACTTTAAACCACGGTGTAGATGCCTGTTAAAACCAGGGGACTCCCTGGTTTTGAAAAGGATGCTGATTCTCAATACAACTATTAGCTGCCATTCCCACTCCTCCCATTTCACACAGGACTTGCTGTTGCCTTCTCTGAACGTTTCACACCTGCCTCCCCTGCTCTCTCCTTCTCCAATCAGTACATCCCCTGTACCACCCTGGTGTTCTTGGCACATTATCAGCTCATGTACAAGCGAAAATAAGCAAGCTGTGTGTCAAAAGAGACACACGGCTATATGTCAATTTTATTTGGTTGTTTGCTCTCCTGTTCTTTGAGAGGAAAAGGGAGTCAGAATTACCCTAGCTAGGAATGTGAGGTTAAAAAAGCTCATGCTTTTCAGAGGGTCATCGCTATTCCTACACAAGTTCACAGCTTTTCCACCGCCCTAGAAGCACTCTGGTACCACAGCCGCCTCCTGATCATGCCCCTCATTCCGTATCTGCAGGCATCATGTGTGAATTACCAGTCTAGCAGCAGAAGGTCACAGAAGGGACAGTGCTGTTCGTCAGCAAAACTTTGCTCTTTATTCCTTCTTGTGAGAAACACAGCTAGCTAAACTCTATCCCTATCTATATCCCTTTAAACATGGCATGAATACCTCATAGAGAAAGCCAGGCCATTCTTTGGGCGAAATTTTAGACCTTGCTGAAGAGGACTTAAAGGAAGATGGAGCTATATGATATTTATAAATCAGTAAGGACCACAAGACCCAAAAATTTAGTCACATTTAAGCTATCTATTAGGGGAAAAAGAATGAGTCAACATTGACAATGCATTCATCTTAATTAGGACAAATATTTATACCAAACAAAATTAACATATCAGAAAATGCACAAGAGGCATATAATTAACAAAAGGCAAGGGAACTGGTATAACACTGATAAATTCTTCATTAATAAAATAACTGGTTTTAAATGTCAAAATTAGTATATTTTATTCATAAATTGCATAGAATTTAGCACACTAATTAAAGACACAGGCTCCGTAGCTATTTACATGGCAATTACATCCACAGTGCCAGTGACCCAGCCAAATTAATGTTGGCCCCAACTTAAAAGTAGACACTATAGTGATGGTGTGAATTATTTAGAGTCTTTGCTTAAGCAAACAGTTCAGTGTAGAAAATTCTTGGAATTATGAATGACTTTGATGTGCATTAAAACACAACAAAATAAAATACAAAATAAAACACTCAAATGTTTTATTAGAGATTCAGATTCCAAGCTAAGTTATATCAACAGTGATGGGAAGAATGTGAGCACAGCAGGTGATAACAGTCCAGCCACCTTTTTAAAGCAACTAAAGCTCCTTTAAAGATTCTGAGGAAGCAGACAACCTGCTCTTTCAGTCCCATACGAGAGCCCTCCAGCTCCCCCCCGTAGTAT